>JAQPZY010000029.1:0-30459 GCA_029931535.1 Margaritifera margaritifera | reverse complement strand
CGTGTTTAATTGGCTGAGTTCCTTAGGAGTTAGCTGGATATTTTTTTTTACCTTCCAAATATTATTCAACAGTATTAGGTTGACCAGATCCAACCGGTTTTCTAATGTGTGCAGATTTTTCAGATTTAATTTCACTTTTAATTTTAGTTTTAGAATTGGAAATAGTAGGATGATGTCGAGTAAGATGGATTCGCATATTTGTTGTGTTCCCAGTATGGTTCATGACAGCTAGACAGACTTTACATATTGTTTTTGTTTTTACTGTATTTCGGACTCCATTCTATACTGGATGTCCGAAATGGTCCCACACATAATATGTTGATCCTGAAAATATGGACAATCTCTCCTTCATCACCCATGTTTACTGACATGTGAATTATTGCTTTTGCAAGGTATTTTCTAATTGGTCAAAATACACCCATGAAAGATCAATTCTCCAATCATTTTACCTGTTATATTATGCTTTTGAATACTCTTCACAATGGAGGCTAACTTGGGGATAAGACTAAACTTCCTACCAAACAAGTTTTTTGATGGAAATTGATACTAGTTTGTACGTATCGATACACGAATCTGCGGATTTTAAATCATGATACATTTATGCAGCTATGAATTGTCCTTGCACTAATTAGCATCTTACAGATTCAATGCATCATGCAAGGATGTAACTTTTGTTTTCAGATATAATGATCTGCACATCAGTAACCCACTTTGAAAATGAGAATTATGCCAAGAAAATGAATGGATAAAAATAAAGAAAAAAAATTGTCAAAATCTCAATTCCCCGAATATAATGTATTTTTACAAAATATTGAATGAAATGCAGTTCACTTGCAAAATAAATCACCATGAATGCCTTCTACATTCTTGTCTTATTCAGATGATACTAAATTTGACTGTCTATGACCTATGACTGTGTTGACTTTTGAGTGGGATTTGGTTGTTTGGTTTGACTGGTGTGGAGGCTTTGCCTACTTTCACAGGGCTCAAAATTAGCGGTAGTCCGCTAGCCCAAGCCTAGTAAATTTCCTCTCGGACTAGTAGTTTTCATAATTTTAATAGTCTGATGGCTAGTAAAGTTTCAGTTGTCACCAGTCGGCATTTATTTACGCTGTCATAAAGTAATTTTCAAAAATCTGAATGATCGGAAGATGTCACAAGTTGTCTCAGAGCTAATCACATATATTCCCAAAGAAAAATTTCAAGTTACTCCCCCTATGAGGGTACGAACAAATAAGTATTCTTTACAGATTCATCCGGATTTCAAAACAAGGCTGTAATAAATCGTTTACTGGTTTTTTGTTAGAAATTTATAAGGTAAAGGTTTGTATATCAAAAACTCGATGGTCTGAGTTTCCTGACGTTTCCTACCCCTTTATTTTTTTGTATATGAATATTTTGACATTATTGTTGGGAGGGTGTGAGGTCAGAGTGCATTGCCTATTGAAAATGTAGGAATTTGCCAAAACAAACAATTGTGGTGTAGGCATAGGGTAAGCTGCTTACTACTGGGCCTAAGCAATATTTAAAGAATCCTTACATCGTTTGAGCTCTACCCACATAAAAATCAATAGCAAGATGATTTACTCACCATCAGGGAATTGCAAAGTAGATAACATTCTGTTATGTCTTTAATTCTGTTGACAGAGCCAAGGACGAAACTATGTGTCAGTGGAAACGATAATATGACCTGAATTTCTCACCCATTTGCAATTGCACTTAGTCACATGATATTTCACTGAACAAATCTAACAGGAGCAGACCTTAACCAAATTAAAAAAAAAAATTTCTCCGATGACAAAATCAGAGTTCCAATAGTCACGTGATACCAACAAGAACCCCTTATCCAATGTTTTTGTATTGAAAATTTAGAATAATATTAAGTATGAAGAGTACACAATTATGTTTTTTAAGAAAACGAAAAATCACAAATAATTTATCAACGATTGAATTTATTCTTTAATTCGAGAACAACCTCAGAAACATGTCACAGTTTGTCAGCAATCAAATACCTGGAAAAAGACCGATTCATCGTGTAGATAGCACATGTCAACACATTAGTCCTTTAGTGTTTATTTCATGAATCTATATGTCCCCTTATCACTTTAGACAAAATTCAGAAAATGATGACAAAATGTTGTCACAAAAGCAAGATAGAATTAATATTTAACAAATCGGTAATTTACTAATTGCATTATTGGAAGCCAACTTTTAACAATCTCTGTTGGTGCTTCATATTGCACCTCTAACATGTGTTTTTCCACTGCTGATTTACCCATGGTGGCCACTGAGAAAAAAAGCTGCTAATGTACTCCAATGCTTGTGTTGTTTCATTTTATCTCCATTCCACATACAGGAAGGCATATTCATGTAGATGGGCACCATCCATCAACGTGCATAAGCCTTCCAGAAAATCGGATTAACCAAAACACAAAACACAAGCGATTCCAAAAAAACTTCCAATACTTATGTGTTGTTTCATATTTATTCCATTCCATGGACAGGAAGGCATATTCATGAAGATGGGTCCCAATCTACATGTTTAAATAAGCCTTCCTGACATTAGAAAGGTAAAGAAAGGTGTACAGACAATCTTTAGTTTTATAAATGAATCTAAACATCCTTTGTCACTTTCGACAAATTCATAAAAATAATGACAAAATGTCGTTACAAAAGCAAGATAGAAGTAATATTGTACTAACCGGTAATCTTTAGTAGTGCAATTTATTGGGAAGCCATACTACATTTTCTGTTGGTGTTTTTCAACCTTGTGAATTAATTTATATCCATTCCCGACAGACAGGAAGGTCATAATTGATGTAATGGGGCCCAATCTACATTTTTATAAGCTTGCTTGACGTTGGAATGAAACAAACACAACAAAACAAAAGAAGCACAGCACTGCCAGTACTTGGTCTGTTTCATGTTTTATTCCATTCCAAGCACAGGAAGGCATATTCATGTAGATCGTGCCGCATCTAACACGCAGAAGCCTTCCTGCCGTTGGAAAGGAAAAGAAAGGATCCAACCTATTCTTTAGTTTTATTTAAATGGAATCTAAACGTCCCTTGTCACTTTAGACACAATTCAGAAAATGATGACAAAATGTCATTACAAATGCAAGATAGAAGTAATATTGAATTGTACTAAAAGGTAATTTAACTAGTGAATTATTGGAAGCCATTTTACATCTCTGTTGGTGCTTTTAACCTTGGTGAAATATTTTAACACTGCTGATTTCCCCATGGAGGCATCCGAGAAGAAAGCCTGTTAATGTACTCCAATGAATGTGTTGTTTCATGTTTATTCCATTCCACAGACAGGAAGGCATATTCATGTACATGGGGCCCCATCTACATGCATAAACCTTCCTGAAATTGGATGACAACAAACACAAAACACAAGCGAATAATTCCAACACTTATGTTGTTTCATCTTTATTCCCTTCCCACAGACAGGAGGCATATTCGTGATAAGATGGGGCCCCATCTGCCTGCATAAGGCTTCCTAAAATTGAACATGAAAACCGAAAACACAAGCAATTAACTCCAAGCTTATGGTATTTCATGTTTATTCCATTCCACGGAGAGGAAGGCATATTAATGTAGATGAGGCCCCACTACATCATAAGCCTTCCTGAAATTGGATACAACAAACACAAAATAAAGAAGCATTGAATTCCAACTGCTTGTGTTTTTTCATGTTCATTCCATCTTCCACGGACAGGAAGGCATATTCATGTAGATGGGACCCAATCTACATTGCATAAGCCTTCTGACATTGGAAAGGTAAAGAAAGGTGTACAGCCTATCTTTAGTTTTTATTTATTGAAACTAAATGTCCTGTGTCAGTTTGGACCAATTCACTTGGACCAATGCAGAAAATGAGGACAAAATGTTGTCACAAAAGCAAGATAGAAGTAACATTGTACCGACCGGTAATTAACTAGTGAATTATTTGGAAGCCATACTACATTTCTGTTGGGTTTTTCACCTTGTGAATATTTTAACACTGCTGATTTCCCAATGGACATGGAGACCACTGAGAAAAAAACCTGCTTAATGTACTCCAATGAATGTGTTGTTTCATGTTTATTCCACTTCGCACAGACAGGAAGGCATATTCATGTAGATGGCGGCCCCATCTACATGCATAAACCTTCCTGAAATTGGATGACAACAAACACAAAACACAAGTGAATAACTCCAACACTTATGTTCTTTCATGTTTATTCCATTCCACGGACAGGAAGGCATATTAATGTAGATGGGGCCAGTCTACATTTATAGCTTTGCCGACATTGGAATGAAAACAAACACAAACAAAAAGCAGCAATGCACTCCATTACTGTGGTGCTTCATGTTTATTCCATTCCGCGGACAGGAAGGCATATTCATGTAGATGGGGCCCAATCTACATGCATAAGCCTTCCTGACGTTGGAAAGGTAAAGAAAGGTGTCCAACCTATCTTTAGTTTTATTTAATGAATCTAAACGTCCCTTGTCACTTTAGACCAATTCAGAAGATGATATGACAAAATGTTGTCAGAAAAGCAAAATAGAAGTAATATTGTACTAACCGGTAATTTACTAGTGAAATTATTGGAAGGCCATTTTTCATCTCTGTTGGTGCTTTACACCTTGGTAAATGTTTTTTCCACTGCTGATTTCCCCATGGAGGCCACGGAGAAAAAAGCTTGTAATGTCTCCAATGAATGTGTTGTTTCATGTTTTATTCCATTCCAAAGCACAGGAAGCCATATTCATGTAGATGGGGGCCTATCAACATGCATAAACCTTCCTGAAATTGAATTACAACAAACACAAAAACAAGCGATTCACTCAATACTTATGTTGTTTCATATTTATTCCATTCCATGGACAGGAAGGGATTATTAATGTGGATGGGGGCCTAATCTACATGTTTTGTTTCTAAGCCTTCCTGACATTGGAAAGGTAAAGAAAGGTGTACAGCCTATCTTTAGTTTTATTTATTGAAACTAAATGTCCTGTGTCAGTTTGGACCAAATTACACTTTGGGACAAATGCAGAGAAAATGATGACAAAATGTTGTCACAAAAGCAAGATAGAAGTAACATTGTACCAACCGTAATTACTACTAGTGAAATTATTGGAAGCCATATTACATTCTCTGTTGGTGCTTTTCAACCTTGTGAATATTTTAACACTGCTGATTTCCCCATGGAGGTCCACCAGAGAAAAAAAACCTGTTAATGTACTCCAATGAATGTGTTGTTTCATGTTTATTCCATTCCACAGACAGGAAGGCATATTCATGTAGATGGGGCCTCATCTACATGCATAAACCTTCCTGAAATTGGATGACAACAAACACAAAACACAAGCGATTCACTCCAACACTTATGTTGTTTCATGTTTATTCCATTCCACGGACAGGAAGGCATATTCATGTAGATGGGGCCCAATCTACATTTATAAGCTTTGCCGACGTTGGAATGAAACAAACACAAAACAAAAAGAAGCAATGCACTCTAATACTTGTGTTGCTTCATGTTTATTCCATTCCGCGGACAGGAAGGCATATTCATGTAGATGGGGCCCAATCTACACGCATAAGCCTTCCTGACGTTGGAAAGGTAAAGAAAGGTGTCCAACCTATCTTTAGTTTTATTTAATGAATCTAAACGTCCCTTGTCACTTTAGACAAATTCAGAAAATGATGACAAAATGTTCTCACAAAAGCAAGACAGAAGTAATATTGTACTAACCGGTAATTTACTAGTGAATTATTGGAAGCCATTTTACATCTCTGTTGGTGCTTTTCACCTTGTAAATGTTTTTCCACTGCTGATTTCCCCATGGAGGCCAATGAGAAAAGAAGCTGTTAATGTACTCCAATGCTTGTGTTGTTTCATGTTTATTCCATTCCACAGACAGGAAGGCATATTCATGTAGATGGGGCCCCATCTACATGCATAAACCTTCCTGAAATTGGATTACAACAAACACAAAACACAAGCGATTCACTCCAATACTTATGTTGTTTCATATTTATTCCATTCCATGGACAGGAAGGCATATTCATGTAGATGGGGCCCAATCTACATGTTTAAGCCTTCCTGACATTGGAAAGGTAAAGAAAGGTGTACAGCCTATCTTTAGTTGTATTAAATGAATCTAAACGTAATTTGTCTCTTTAGACAAATTCAAAAAATGATGAGAAAATGTCGTTACAAAAGCAAGATAGAAGTAATATTGTACTAACCGGTAATTTACTAGTGAATTATTGGAAGCCATTTTACATCTCTGTTGGTGCTTTTCACCTTGTAAATGTTTTTCCACTGCTGATTTCCCCATGGAGGCCAATGAGAAAAGAAGCTGTTAATGTACTCCAATGCTTGTGTTGTTTCATGTTTATTCCATTCCACAGACAGGAAGGCATATTCATGTAGATGGGGCCCCATCTACATGCATAAACCTTCCTGAAATTGGATTACAACAAACACAAAACACAAGCGATTCACTCCAATGCTTATGGTGTTTCATCTTTATTCCATTCCACGGACAGGAAGGCATATTAATGTAGATGGAGCCCAATCTACATGCATAAGCCTTCCTGACATTGGATTACAACAAACACAAAATAACAGAAGCAATGAATTCCAATGCCTGTGTTTTTTCATGTTCATTCCATTCCATAGACAGGAAGGCATATTCATGTAGATGGGACAAAATCTACGTGCATAAGCCTTCCTGACATTGGAAAGGTAAAGAAAGGTGTACCGTCTATCTTTTGTTTTATTTATGGAATCTAAATGGACCAATGCAGAAAATGATGACAAAATGTTGTCACAAAAGCAAGATAGAAGTAGTCTTCTACCAACCGGTAATTTACTAATGATTTATTGGAAGCCATTTTACATCTCTGTTGGTGCTTTTCACCTTGCGAATATTTTAACACTGCTGATTTCCCCATGGAGGCCACTGATAAAAAAACCTGTTAATGTACTATAATGCTTGTGTTGTTTCATGTTTATTCCATTCCACAGACAGGAAGCCATATTCATGTAGAGGGTGGCCACCTGATCTACATGCATAAGCCTTCCTGAAATTGGATGTACAACAAACACAAAACAAAAAGCGATTCACTCCCAATACTTATGATGTTTCATATTTATTTCCATTCCATGGACAGGAAGGCATATTCATGTAGATGGGGCCCAATCTACATGTTTAAGCCTTCCTGACATTGGAAAGATAAAGAAAGGTCTACAGCCCTATCTTTTGTTTTATTAAATGAATGTAAAACGTCCTGCCACTTTAGACAAATTCAAAAATGATGACCAAAATGTCGTTACAAAAGCAAGATAGAAAGTAATATTGTACTAAGCTGTTATTTACTAGTGAATTATTGGAAGCCATTTTACATCTCTGTTGGTGCTTTTCACCTTGTGAATATTTTAATACTGCTGATTTCTCCATGGAGGCCATTGAGAAAAAAAAGCTGTTAATGTACTCCAATGCTTGTGTTGTTTCATGTTTATTCCATTCCACAGACAGGAAGGCATATTCATGTAGATGGGGCCCCATCTGCCTGCATAAAGGCTTCCTCAAATTAAAATGAAACAAACAGAAAACACAAGCAATTCACTCCAATGCTTATGGTGTTTCATGTTTATTCCATTCCACGGACAGGAAGGCATATTAATGTAGATGGGGCCCAATCTACATGCATAAGCCTTCCTGACATTGGATGACAACAAACACAAAATAACAGAAGCAATGAATTCCAATGCCTGTGTTTTTTCATGTTCATTCCATTCCATGGACAGGAAGGCATATTCATGTCATGTAGATGTGACCCAATCTACATGCATAAACCTTCCTGACATTGGAAAGGTAAAGAAAGGTGTACAGCCTATCTTTAGTTTTATTTATTGAATCTAAATGTCCTGTGTCACTTTGGACCAATGCAGAAAATGATGACAAAATGTTGTCACAAAAGCAAGATAGAAGTAACATTGTACCAACCGGTAATTTACTAGTGAATTATTGGAAGCCATATTACATTTCTGTTTGTGCTTTTCACCTTGTGAATATTTTAACACTGCTGATTTCCCCATGGAGGTCACCGAGAAAAAAACCTGTTAATGTACTCCAATGAAAGTGTTGTTTCATGTTTATTCCATTCCACAGACAGGAAGGCATAATCATGTAGATGGGGCCTCATCAACATCCATAAACCTTCCTGAAATGAGATGACAACAAACACAAAACACAAGCGAATAACTCCAACACTTATGTTGTTTCATGTATATTCCATTCCACGGACAGGAAGGCATATTCATGTAGATGGGGCCCAATCTACATTTATAAGCTTTGCCGACGTTGGAATGAAACAAACACAAAACAAAAAGAAGCAATGCACTCTAATACTTGTGTTGCTTCATGTTTATTCCATTCCGCGGACAGGAAGGCATATTCATGTAGATGGGGCCCAATCTACACGCATAAGCCTTCCTGACGTTGGAAAGGTAAAGAAAGGTGTCCAACCTATCTTTAGTTTTATTTAATGAATCTAAACGTCCCTTGTCACTTTAGACAAATTCAGAAAATGATGACAAAATGTTCTCACAAAAGCAAGACAGAAGTAATATTGTACTAACCGGTAATTTACTAGTGAATTATTGGAAGCCATTTTACATCTCTGTTGGTGCTTTTCACCTTGTAAATGTTTTTCCACTGCTGATTTCCCCATGGAGGCCAATGAGAAAAGAAGCTGTTAATGTACTCCAATGCTTGTGTTGTTTCATGTTTATTCCATTCCACAGACAGGAAGGCATATTCATGTAGATGGGGCCCCATCTACATGCATAAACCTTCCTGAAATTGGATTACAACAAACACAAAACACAAGCGATTCACTCCAATGCTTATGGTGTTTCATGTTTATTCCATTCCACGGACAGGAAGGCATATTAATGTAGATGGGGCCCAATCTACATGCATAAGCCTTCCTGACATTGGATGACAACAAACACAAAATAACAGAAGCAATGAATTCCAATGCTTGTGTTTTTTCATGTTCATTCCATTCCATGGACAGGAAGGCATATTCATGTAGATGGGACAAAATCTACATGCATAAGCCTTCCTGACATTGGAAAGGTAAAGAAAGGTGTACAGCCTATCTTTAGTTTTATTTATTGAATCTAAATGTCCTGTGTCACTTTGGACCAATGCAGAAAATGATGACAAAATGTTGTCACAAAAGCAAGATAGAAGTAACATTGTACCAACCGGTAATTTACTAGTGAATTATTGGAAGCCATATTACATTTCTGTTGGTGCTTTTCACCTTGTGAATATTTTAACACTGCTGATTTCCCCATGGAGGCCACCGAGAAAAAAACCTGTTAATGTACTCCAATGAAAGTGTTGTTTCATGTTTATTCCATTCCACAGACAGGAAGGCATAATCATGTAGATGGGGCCCCATCTACATCCATAAACCTTCCTGAAACTGGATGACAACAAACACAAAACACAAGCAAATAACACAACACTTATGTTGTTTCATGTATATTCCATTTCACGGACAGGAAGGCATATTCATGTAGATGGGGCCCAATCTACATTTATAAGCTTTGCCGACGTTGGAATGAAACAAACACAAAACAAAAAGAAGCAATGCACTCTAATACTTGTGTTGCTTCATGTTTATTCCATTCCGCGGACAGGAAGGCATATTCATGTAGATGGGGCCCAATCTACACGCATAAGCCTTCCTGACGTTGGAAAGGTAAAGAAAGGTGTCCAACCTATCTTTAGTTTTATTTAATGAATCTAAACGTCCCTTGTCACTTTAGACAAATTCAGAAAATGATGACAAAATGTTCTCACAAAAGCAAAGCATGATAGAAGTAACATTGTACCAACCTGGTAATTAACTAGTGATTAGTGGAAGCCATATTACATTTCTATTGGTGCTTTGAACCTTGTGAATATTTAACACTGCTGATTGCCCGCATGGAGGACACTGATGAAAATAACTTTTAATGGACTCCAATGAAATGTGGTTGTTTCATGTTTATTCCATTCCACAGATCCAGGAAGGCATAGTAGCATGTAGATGGGGCCCCATCTACAGATATAAACCTTCCTGAAATTGGATGACAACAAAACACAAACACAACCGATTACTCCAATACTTATGTGTTTCATATTTAATTCCATTCCATGGACAGGAAGGACATATACATGTAGATGGGGCCCACTCTACATGTTTAAGCCTTCCCGACATTGGAAAGGCAAAGAAAGGTGTACAGCCTATCTTTAGTTTTAATAAATGAATGTAAATGTCATTTGTCACTTTAGACAAATTCAATAAATGATGACAAAATGTTGTCACAAAAGCAAGATAGAAGTAACATTGTACCAAACGGTAATTTACTAGTGAATTATTGGAAGCCATATAACATTTCTGTTGGTGCTTTTCACCTTGTGAATATTTTAACACTGCGGATTTCCCCATGGAGGCCACCGAGAAAAAAACCTGTTAATGTACTCCAATGAAAGTGTTGTTTCATGTTTATTCCATTCCACAGACAGGAAGGCATAATCATGTAGATGGGGCCCCATCTACATCCATAAACCTTCCTGAAATTGGATGACAACAAACACAAAACACAAGCGAATAACTCCAACACTTATGTTGTTTCATGTATATTCCATTCCACGGACAGGAAGGCATATTCACGTAGATGGGGCCCAATCTACATTTATAAGCTTTGCCGACGTTGGAATGAAACAAACACAAAACAAAAAGAAGCAATGCACTCCAATACTTATGTTTCTTCATGTTTATTCCATTCCGAGGACAGGAAGGCATATTCATGTAGATGGGGCCCAATCTACACGCATAAGCCTTCCTGACGTTGGAAAGGTAAAGAAAGGTGTCCAACCTATCTTTAGTTTTATTTAATGAATCTAAACGTCCCTTGTCACTTTAGACAAATTCAGAAAATGATGACAAAATGTTCTCACAAAAGCAAGACAGAAGTAATATTGTACTAACCGGTAATTTACTAGTGAATTATTGGAAGCCATTTTACATCTCTGTTGGTGCTTTTCACCTTGTAAATGTTTTTCCACTGCTGATTTCCCCATGGAGGCCAATGAGAAAAGAAGCTGTTAATGTACTCCAATGCTTGTGTTGTTTCATGTTTATTCCATTCCACAGACAGGAAGGCATATTCATGTAGATGGGGCCCCATCTACATGCATAAACCTTCCTGAAATTGGATTACAACAAACACAAAACACAAGCGATTCACTCCAATACTTATGTTGTTTCATATTTATTCCATTCCATGGACAGGAAGGCATATTCATGTAGATGGGGCCCAATCTACACGCATAAGCCTTCCTGACGTTGGAAAGGTAAAGAAAGGTGTCCAACCTATCTTTAGTTTTATTTAATGAATCTAAACGTCCCTTGTCACTTTAGACAAATTCAGAAAATGATGACAAAATGTTCTCACAAAAGCAAGACAGAAGTAATATTGTACTAACCGGTAATTTACTAGTGAATTATTGGAAGCCATTTTACATCTCTGTTGGTGCTTTTCACCTTGTAAATGTTTTTCCACTGCTGATTTCCCCATGGAGGCCAATGAGAAAAGAAGCTGTTAATGTACTCCAATGCTTGTGTTGTTTCATGTTTATTCCATTCCACAGACAGGAAGGCATATTCATGTAGATGGGGCCCCATCTGCCTGCATAAAGGCTTCCTGAAATTAAAATGAAACAAACAGAAAACACAAGCAATTCACTCCAATGCTTATGGTGTTTCATGTTTATTCCATTCCACGGACAGGAAGGCATATTAATGTAGATGGGGCCCAATCTACATGCATAAGCCTTCCTGACATTGGATGACAACAAACACAAAATAACAGAAGCAATGAATTCCAATGCTTGTGTTTTTTCATGTTCATTCCATTCCATGGACAGGAAGGCATATTCATGTAGATGGGACCCAATCTACATGCATAAGCCTTCCTGACATTGGAAAGGTAAAGAAAGGTGTACAGCCTATCTTTAGTTTTATTTATTGAATCTAAATGTCCTGTGTCACTTTGGACCAATGCAGAAAATGATGACAAAATGTTGTCACAAAAGCAAGATAGAAGTAACATTGTACCAAACGTTAATTTACTAGTGAATTATTGGAAGCCATATAACATTTCTGTTGGTGCTTTTCACCTTGTGAATATTTTAACACTGCGGATTTCCCCATGGAGGCCACCGAGAAAAAAACCTGTTAATGTACTCCAATGAAAGTGTTGTTTCATGTTTATTCCATTCCACAGACAGGAAGGCATAATCATGTAGATGGGGCCCCATCTACATCCATAAACCTTCCTGAAATTGGATGACAACAAACACAAAACACAAGCGAATAACTCCAACACTTATGTTGTTTCATGTATATTCCATTCCACGGACAGGAAGGCATATTCACGTAGATGGGGCCCAATCTACATTTATAAGCTTTGCCGACGTTGGAATGAAACAAACACAAAACAAAAAGAAGCAATGCACTCCAATACTTATGTTTCTTCATGTTTATTCCATTCCGAGGACAGGAAGGCATATTCATGTAGATGGGGCTCTATCTACATGCATAAACCTTCCTGAAATTGGATGACAACAAACACAAAACACAAGCGAATACCTCCAACACTTATGTTGTTTCATGTTTATTCCATTCCACGGACAGGAAGGCATATTCATGTAGATGGGGCCCAATCTACATTTATAAGCTTTGCCGACGTTGGAATGAAACAAACACAAAACAAAAAGAAGCAATGCACTCTAATACTTGTGTTGCTTCATGTTTATTCCATTCCGCGGACAGGAAGGCATATTCATGTAGATGGGGCCCAATCTACACGCATAAGCCTTCCTGACGTTGGAAAGGTAAAGAAAGGTGTCCAACCTATCTTTAGTTTTATTTAATGAATCTAAACGTCCCTTGTCACTTTAGACAAATTCAGAAAATGATGACAAAATGTTCTCACAAAAGCAAGACAGAAGTAATATTGTACTAACCGGTAATTTACTAGTGAATTATTGGAAGCCATTTTACATCTCTGTTGGTGCTTTTCACCTTGTAAATGTTTTTCCACTGCTGATTTCCCCATGGAGGCCAATGAGAAAAGAAGCTGTTAATGTACTCCAATGCTTGTGTTGTTTCATGTTTATTCCATTCCACAGACAGGAAGGCATATTCATGTAGATGGGGCCCCATCTACATGCATAAACCTTCCTGAAATTGGATTACAACAAACACAAAACACAAGCGATTCACTCCAATACTTATGTTGTTTCATATTTATTCCTTCCATGGACAGGAAGGCATATTCATGTAGATGGGGCCTAATCTACATGTTTAAGCCTTCCCGACATTGGAAAGGTAAAGAAAGGTGTACAGCCTATCTTTAGTTGTATTAAATGAATCTAAACGTCCTTGGTCTCTTTAGACAAATTCAAAAAATGATGAGAAAATGTCGTTACAAAAGCAAGATAGAAGTAATATTGTACTAACCGGTAATTTACTAGTGAATTATTGGAAGCCATTTTACATCTCTGTTGGTGCTTTTAACCTTGTAAATGTTTTTCCACTACTGATTTCTCCATGGAGGCCACTGAGAAAAAAAAGCTGTTAATGTACTCCAATGCTTGTGTTGTTTCATGTTTATTCCATTCCACAGACAGGAAGGCATATTCATGTAGATGGGGCCCCATCTGCCTGCATAAAGGCTTCCTGAAATTAAAATGAAACGAACAGAAAACACATGCAATTCACTCCAGTGCTTATGGTGTTTCATGTTTATTCCATTCCACGGACAGGAAGGCATATTAATGTAGATGGGGCCCCATCTACATGCATAAGCTTTCCTGACATTGGATGACAACAAACACAAAATAACAGAAGCAATGAATTCCAATGCCTGTGTTTTTTCATGTTCATTCCATTCCATGGACAGGAAGGCATATTCATGTAGATGGGACAAAATCTACATGCATAAGCCTTCCTGACATTGGAAAGGTAAAGAAAGGTGTACAGCCTATCTTTAGTTTTATTTATTGAATCTAAATGTCCTGTGTCACTTTGGACCAATGCAGAAAATGATGACAAAATGTTGTCACAAAAGCAAGATAGAAGTAACATTGTACCAACCGGTAATTTACTAGTGAATTATTGGAAGCCATATTACATTTCTGTTGCTGCTTTTCACCTTGTGAATATTTTAACACTGCTGATTTCCCCATGGAGGCCACCGAGAAATAAACCTGTTAATGTACTCCAATGAAAGTGTTGTTTCATGTTTATTACATTCCACAGACAGGAAGGCATATTCATGTAGATGGGGCCCCATCAACATCCATAAACCTTCCTGAAATTGGATGACAACAAACACAAAACACAAGCGAATAACTCCAACACTTATGTTGTTTCATGTATATTCCATTCCACGGACAGGAAGGCATATTCACGTAGATGGGGCCCAATCTACATTTATAAGCTTTGCCGACGTTGGAATGAAACAAACACAAAACAAAAAGAAGCAATGCACTCCAATACTTATGTTTCTTCATGTTTATTCCATTCCGAGGACAGGAAGGCATATTCATGTAGATGGGGCTCGACCTACATGCATAAACCTTCCTGAAATTGGATGACAACAAACACAAAACACAAGCGAATACCTCCAACACTTATGTTGTTTCATGTTTATTCCATTTCACGGACAGGAAGGCATATTCATGTAGATGGGGCCCAATCTACATTTATAAGCTTTGCCGACGTTGGAATGAAACAAACACAAAACAAAAAGAAGCAATGCACTCTAATACTTGTGTTGCTTCATGTTTATTCCATTCCGCGGACAGGAAGGCATATTCATGTAGATGGGGCCCAATCTACATGCATAAACCTTCCTGACATTGGAAAGGTAAAGAAAGGTGTACAGCCTATCTTTAGTTTTATTTATTGAATCTAAATGTCCTGTGTCACTTTGGACCAATGCAGAAAATGATGACAAAATGTTGTCACAAAAGCAAGATAGAAGTAACATTGTACCAACCGGTAATTTACTAGTGAATTATTGGAAGCCATATTACATTTCTGTTTGTGCTTTTCACCTTGTGAATATTTTAACACTGCTGATTTCCCCATGGAGGCCACCGAGAAAAAAACCTGTTAATGTACTCCAATGAAAGTGTTGTTTCATGTTTATTCCATTCCACAGACAGGAAGGCATAATCATGTAGATGGGGCCTCATCAACATCCATAAACCTTCCTGAAATGAGATGACAACAAACACAAAACACAAGCGAATAACTCCAACACTTATGTTGTTTCATGTATATTCCATTCCACGGACAGGAAGGCATATTCATGTAGATGGGGCCCAATCTACATTTATAAGCTTTGCCGACGTTGGAATGAAACAAACACAAAACAAAAAGAAGCAATGCACTCTAATACTTGTGTTGCTTCATGTTTATTCCATTCTGCGGACAGGAAGGCATATTCATGTAGATGGGGCCCAATCTACACGCATAAGCCTTCCTGACGTTGGAAAGGTAAAGAAAGGTGTCCAACCTATCTTTAGTTTTATTTAATGAATCTAAACGTCCCTTGTCACTTTAGACAAATTCAGAAAATGATGACAAAATGTTCTCACAAAAGCAAGACACAAGTAATATTGTACTAACCGGTAATTTACTAGTGAATTATTGGAAGCCATTTTACATCTCTGTTGGTGCTTTTCACCTTGTAAATGTTTTTCCACTGCTGATTTCCCCATGGAGGCCAATGAGAAAAGAAGCTGTTAATGTACTCCAATGCTTGTGTTGTTTCATGTTTATTCCATTCCACAGACAGGAAGGCATATTCATGTAGATGGGGCCCCATCTACATGCATAAACCTTCCTGAAATTGGATTACAACAAACACAAAACACAAGCGATTCACTCCAATGCTTATGGTGTTTCATCTTTATTCCATTCCACGGACAGGAAGGCATATTAATGTAGATGGGGCCCAATCTACATGCATAAGCCTTCCTGACATTGGATGACAACAAACACAAAATAACAGAAGCAATGAATTCCAATGCTTGTGTTTTTTCATGTTCATTCCATTCCATGGACAGGAAGGCATATTCATGTAGATGGGACAAAATCTACATGCATAAGCCTTCCTGACATTGGAAAGGTAAAGAAAGGTGTACAGCCTATCTTTAGTTTTATTTATTGAATCTAAATGTCCTGTGTCACTTTGGACCAATGCAGAAAATGATGACAAAATTTGTCACAAAAGCAAGATAGAAGTAACATTGTACCAAACGGTAATTTACTAGTGAATTATTGGAAGCCATATAACATTTCTGTTGGTGCTTTTCACCTTGTGAATATTTTAACACTGCGGATTTCCCCATGGAGGCCACCGAGAAAAAAACCTGTTAATGTACTCCAATGAAAGTGTTGTTTCATGTTTATTCCATTCCACAGACAGGAAGGCATAATCATGTAGATGGGGCCCCATCTACATCCATAAACCTTCCTGAAATTGGATGACAACAAACACAAAACACAAGCGAATAACTCCAACACTTATGTTGTTTCATGTATATTCCATTCCACGGACAGGAAGGCATATTCACGTAGATGGGGCCCAATCTACATTTATAAGCTTTGCCGACGTTGGAATGAAACAAACACAAAACAAACATGAAGCAATGCACTCCAATACTTATGTTTCTTCATGTTTATTCCATTCCGAGGACAGGAAGGCATATTCATGTAGATGGGGCTCTATCTACATGCATAAACCTTCCTGAAATTGGATGACAACAAACACAAAACACAAGCGAATACCTCCAACACTTATGTTGTTTCATGTTTATTCCATTCCACGGACAGGAAGGCATATTCATGTAGATGGGGCCCAATCTACATTTATAAGCTTTGCCGACGTTGGAATGAAACAAACACAAAACAAAAAGAAGCAATGCACTCTAATACTTGTGTTGCTTCATGTTTATTCCATTCTGCGGACAGGAAGGCATATTCATGTAGATGGGGCCCAATCTACACGCATAAGCCTTCCTGACGTTGGAAAGGTAAAGAAAGGTGTCCAACCTATCTTTAGTTTTATTTAATGAATCTAAACGTCCCTTGTCACTTTAGACAAATTCAGAAAATGATGACAAAATGTTCTCACAAAAGCAAGACACAAGTAATATTGTACTAACCGGTAATTTACTAGTGAATTATTGGAAGCCATTTTACATCTCTGTTGGTGCTTTTCACCTTGTAAATGTTTTTCCACTGCTGATTTCCCCATGGAGGCCAATGAGAAAAGAAGCTGTTAATGTACTCCAATGCTTGTGTTGTTTCATGTTTATTCCATTCCACAGACAGGAAGGCATATTCATGTAGATGGGGCCCCATCTACATGCATAAACCTTCCTGAAATTGGATTACAACAAACACAAAACACAAGCGATTCACTCCAATACTTATGTTGTTTCAAATTTATTCCTTCCATGGACAGGAAGGCATATTCATGTAGATGGGGCCTAATCTACATGTTTAAGCCTTCCCGACATTGGAAAGGTAAAGAAAGGTGTACAGCCTATCTTTAGTTGTATTAAATGAATCTAAACGTCCTTTTTCTCTTTAGACAAATTCAAAAAATGATGAGAAAATGTCGTTACAAAAGCAAGATAGAAGTAATATTGTACTAACCGGTAATTTACTAGTGAATTATTGGAAGCCATTTTACATCTCTGTTGGTGCTTTTAACCTTGTAAATGTTTTTCCACTACTGATTTCTCCATGGAGGCCACTGAGAAAAAAAAGCTGTTAATGTACTCCAATGCTTGTGTTGTTTCATGTTTATTCCATTCCACAGACAGGAAGGCATATTCATGTAGATGGGGCCCCATCTGCCTGCATAAAGGCTTCCTGAAATTAAAATGAAACGAACAGAAAACACATGCAATTCACTCCAGTGCTTATGGTGTTTCATGTTTATTCCATTCCACGGACAGGAAGGCATATTAATGTAGATGGGGCCCAATCTACATGCATAAGCCTTCCTGACATTGGATGACAACAAACACAAAATAACAGAAGCAATGAATTCCAATGCCTGTGTTTTTTCATGTTCATTCCATTCCATGGACAGGAAGGCATATTCATGTAGATGTGACCCAATCTACATGCATAAACCTTCCTGACATTGGAAAGGTAAAGAAAGGTGTACAGCCTATCTTTAGTTTTATTTATTGAATCTAAATGTCCTGTGTCACTTTGGACCAATGCAGAAAATGATGACAAAATGTTGTCACAAAAGCAAGATAGAAGTAACATTGTACCAACCGGTAATTTACTAGTGAATTATTGGAAGCCATATTACATTTCTGTTTGTGCTTTTCACCTTGTGAATATTTTAACACTGCTGATTTCCCCATGGAGGTCACCGAGAAAAAAACCTGTTAATGTACTCCAATGAAAGTGTTGTTTCATGTTTATTCCATTCCACAGACAGGAAGGCATAATCATGTAGATGGGGCCTCATCAACATCCATAAACCTTCCTGAAATGAGATGACAACAAACACAAAACACAAGCGAATAACTCCAACACTTATGTTGTTTCATGTATATTCCATTCCACGGACAGGAAGGCATATTCATGTAGATGGGGCCCAATCTACATTTATAAGCTTTGCCGACGTTGGAATGAAACAAACACAAAACAAAAAGAAGCAATGCACTCTAATACTTGTGTTGCTTCATGTTTATTCCATTCCGCGGACAGGAAGGCATATTCATGTAGATGGGGCCCAATCTACACGCATAAGCCTTCCTGACGTTGGAAAGGTAAAGAAAGGTGTCCAACCTATCTTTAGTTTTATTTAATGAAACTAAACGTCCCTTGTCACTTTAGACAAATTCAGAAAATGATGACAAAATGTTCTCACAAAAGCAAGACACAAGTAATATTGTACTAACCGGTAATTTACTAGTGAATTATTGGAAGCCATTTTACATCTCTGTGGTGCTTTTCACCTTGTAAATGTTTTTCCACTGCTGATTTCCCCATGGAGGCCAATGAGAAAAGAAGCTGTTAATGTACTCCAATGCTTGTGTTGTTTCATGTTTATTCCATTCCACAGACAGGAAGGCATATTCATGTAGATGGGGCCCCATCTACATGCATAAACCTTCCTGAAATTGGATTACAACAAACACAAAACACAAGCGATTCACTCCAATGCTTATGGTGTTTCATGTTTATTCCATTCCACGGACAGGAAGGCATATTAATGTAGATGGGGCCCAATCTACATGCATAAGCCTTCCTGACATTGGATGACAACAAACACAAAATAACAGAAGCAATGAATTCCAATGCTTGTGTTTTTTCATGTTCATTCCATTCCATGGACAGGAAGGCATATTCATGTAGATGGGACAAAATCTACATGCATAAGCCTTCCTGACATTGGAAAGGTAAAGAAAGGTGTACAGCCTATCTTTAGTTTTATTTATTGAATCTAAATGTCCTGTGTCACTTTGGACCAATGCAGAAAATGATGACAAAATTTGTCACAAAAGCAAGATAGAAGTAACATTGTACCAAACGGTAATTTACTAGTGAATTATTGGAAGCCATATAACATTTCTGTTGGTGCTTTTCACCTTGTGAATATTTTAACACTGCGGATTTCCCCATGGAGGCCACCGAGAAAAAAACCTGTTAATGTACTCCAATGAAAGTGTTGTTTCATGTTTATTCCATTCCACAGACAGGAAGGCATAATCATGTAGATGGGGCCCCATCTACATCCATAAACCTTCCTGAAATTGGATGACAACAAACACAAAACACAAGCGAATAACTCCAACACTTATGTTGTTTCATGTATATTCCATTCCACGGACAGGAAGGCATATTCACGTAGATGGGGCCCAATCTACATTTATAAGCTTTGCCGACGTTGGAATGAAACAAACACAAAACAAAAAGAAGCAATGCACTCCAATACTTATGTTTCTTCATGTTTATTCCATTCCGAGGACAGGAAGGCATATTCATGTAGATGGGGCTCTATCTACATGCATAAACCTTCCTGAAATTGGATGACAACAAACACAAAACACAAGCGAATACCTCCAACACTTATGTTGTTTCATGTTTATTCCATTCCACGGACAGGAAGGCATATTCATGTAGATGGGGCCCAATCTACATTTATAAGCTTTGCCGACGTTGGAATGAAACAAACACAAAACAAAAAGAAGCAATGCACTCTAATACTTGTGTTGCTTCATGTTTATTCCATTCCGCGGACAGGAAGGCATATTCATGTAGATGGGGCCCAATCTACACGCATAAGCCTTCCTGACGTTGGAAAGGTAAAGAAAGGTGTCCAACCTATCTTTAGTTTTATTTAATGAATCTAAACGTCCCTTGTCACTTTAGACAAATTCAGAAAATGATGACAAAATGTTCTCACAAAAGCAAGACAGAAGTAATATTGTACTAACCGGTAATTTACTAGTGAATTATTGGAAGCCATTTTACATCTCTGTTGGTGCTTTTCACCTTGTAAATGTTTTTCCACTGCTGATTTCCCCATGGAGGCCAATGAGAAAAGAAGCTGTTAATGTACTCCAATGCTTGTGTTGTTTCATGTTTATTCCATTCCACAGACAGGAAGGCATATTCATGTAGATGGGGCCCCATCTACATGCATAAACCTTCCTGAAATTGGATTACAACAAACACAAAACACAAGCGATTCACTCCAATACTTATGTTGTTTCAAATTTATTCCTTCCATGGACAGGAAGGCATATTCATGTAGATGGGGCCTAATCTACATGTTTAAGCCTTCCCGACATTGGAAAGGTAAAGAAAGGTGTCCAACCTATCTTTAGTTTTATTTAATGAATCTAAACGTCCCTTGTCACTTTAGACAAATTCAGAAAATGATGACAAAATGTTCTCACAAAAGCAAGACAGAAGTAATATTGTACTAACCGGTAATTTACTAGTGAATTATTGGAAGCCAAGTTACATCTCTGTTGGTGCTTTTCACCTTGTAAATGTTTTTCCACTGTTGATTTCCCCATGGAGGCTAATGAGAAAAGAAGCTGTTAATGTACTCCAATGCTTGTGTTGTTTCATGTTTATTCCATTCCACAGACAGGAAGGCATATTCATGTAGATGGGGCCCCATCTGCCTGCATAAAGGCTTCCTCAAATTAAAATGAAACGAACAGAAAACACAAGCAATTCACTCCAATGCTTATGGTGTTTCATCTTTATTCCATTCCACGGACAGGAAGGCATATTAATGTAGATGGGGACCAATCTACATGCATAAGCCTTTCTGACATTGGATGACAACAAACACAAAATAACAGAAGCAATGAATTCCAATGCTTGTGTTTTTTCATGTTCATTCCATTCCATGGACAGGAAGGCATATTCATGTAGATGGGACCCAATCTACATGCATAAGCCTTCCTGACATTGGAAAGGTAAAGAAAGGTGTACAGCCTATCTTTAGTTTTATTTATTGAATCTAAATGTCCTGTGTCACTTTGGACCAATGCAGAAAATGATGACAAAATGTTGTCACAAAAGCAAGATAGAAGTAACATTGTACCAACCGGTAATTTACTAGTGAATTATTGGAAGCCATATTACATTTCTGTTGGTGCTTTTCACCTTGTGAATATTTTAACACTGCGGATTTCCCCATGGAGGCCACTGAGAAAAAAACCTGTTAATGTACTCCAATGAAAGTGTTGTTTCATGTTTATTCCATTCCGAGGACAGGAAGGCATATTCATGTAGATGGGGCTCCATCTACATGCATAAACCTTCCTGAAATTGGATGACAACAAACACAAAACACAAGCGAATAACTCCAACACTTATGTTGTTTCATGTTTATTCCATTCCACGGACAGGAAGGCATATTCATGTAGATGGGGCCCAATCTACATTTATAAGCTTTGCCGACGTTGGAATGAAACAAACACAAAACAAAAAGAAGCAATGCACTCTAATACTTGTGTTGCTTCATGTTTATTCCATTCCGCGGACAGGAAGGCATATTCATGTAGATGGGGCCCAATCTACACGCATAAGCCTTCCTGACGTTGGAAAGGTAAAGATAGGTGTCCAACCTATCTTTAGTTTTATTTAATGAATCTAAACGTCCCTGGTCACTTTAGACAAATTCAGAAAATGATGACAAAATGTTCTCACAAAAGCAAGACAGAAGTAATATTGTACTAACCGGTAATTTACTAGTGAATTATTGGAAGCCATTTTACATCTCTGTTGGTGCTTTTCACCTTGTAAATGTTTTTCCACTGCTGATTTCCCCATGGAGGCCAATGAGAAAAGAAGCTGTTAATGTACTCCAATGCTTGTGTTGTTTCATGTTTATTCCATTCCACAGACAGGAAGGCATATTCATGTAGATGGGGCCCCATCTACATGCATAAACCTTCCTGAAATTGGATTACAACAAACACAAAACACAAGCGATTCACTCCAATACTTATGTTGTTTCATATTTATTCCATTCCATGGACAGGAAGGCATATTCATGTAGATGGGGCCCAATCTACATGTTTAAGCCTTCCTGACATTGGAAAGGTAAAGAAAGGTGTACAGCCTATCTTTAGTTGTATTAAATGAATCTAAACGTAATTTGTCTCTTTAGACAAATTCAAAAAATGATGAGAAAATGTCGTTACAAAAGCAAGATAGAAGTAATATTGTACTAACCGGTAATTTACTAGTGAATTATTGGAAGCCATTTTACATCTCTGTTGGTGCTTTTCACCTTGTAAATGTTTTTCCACTGCTGATTTCCCCATGGAGGCCAATGAGAAAAGAAGCTGTTAATGTACTCCAATGCTTGTGTTGTTTCATGTTTATTCCATTCCACAGACAGGAAGGCATATTCATGTAGATGGGGCCCCATCTGCCTGCATAAAGGCTTCCTGAAATTAAAATGAAACAAACAGAAAACACAAACAATTGACTCCAATGCTTATGGTGTTTCATGTTTATTCCATTCCACGGACAGGAAGGCATATTAATGTAGATGGGGCCCAATCTACATGCATAAGCCTTCCTGACATTGGATGACAACAAACACAAAATAACAGAAGCAATGAATTCCAATGCTTGTGTTTTTTCATGTTCATTCCGTTCCATGGACAGGAAGGCATATTCATGTAGATGGGACCCAATCTACATGCATAAGCCTTCCTGACATTGGAAAGGTAAAGAAAGGTGTACAGCCTATCTTTAGTTTTATTTATTGAATCTAAATGTCCTGTGTCACTTTGGACCAATGCAGAAAATGATGACAAAATGTTGTCACAAAAGCAAGATAGAAGTAACATTGTACCAACCGGTAATTTACTAGTGAATTATTGGAAGCCATATTACATTTCTGTTGGTGCTTTTCACCTTGTGAATATTTTAACACTGCTGATTTCCCCATGGAGGCCACCGAGAAAAAAACCTGTTAATGTACTCCAATGAAAGTTTCGTTTCATGTTTATTCCATTCCACAGACAGGAAGGCATATTCATGTAGATGGGGCCCCATCTACATGCATAAACCTTCCTGAAATTGGATGACAACAAACACAAAACACAAGCGAATAACTCCAACACTTATGTTGTTTCATGTATATTCCATTCCACGGACAGGAAGGCATATTCACGTAGATGGGGCCCAATCTACATTTATAAGCTTTGCCGACGTTGGAATGAAACAAACACAAAACAAAAAGAAGCAATGCACTCCAATACTTATGTTTCTTCATGTTTATTCCATTCCGAGGACAGGAAGGCATATTCATGTAGATGGGGCTCTATCTACATTCATAAACCTTCCTGAAATTGGATGACAACAAACACAAAACACAAGCGAATACCTCCAACACTTATGTTGTTTCATGTTTATTCCATTCCACGGACAGGAAGGCATATTCATGTAGATGGGGCGCAATCTACATTTATAAGCTTTGCCGACGTTGGAATGAAACAAACACAAAACAAAAAGAAGCAATGCACTCTAATACTTGTGTTGCTTCATGTTTATTCCATTCCGCGGACAGGAAGGCATATTCATGTAGATGGGGCCCAATCTACACGCATAAGCCTTCCTGACGTTGGAAAGGTAAAGAAAGGTGTCCAACCTATCTTTAGTTTTATTTAATGAATCTAAACGTCCCTTGTCACTTTAGACAAATTCAGAAAATGATGACAAAATGTTCTCACAAAAGCAAGACAGAAGTAATATTGTACTAACCGGTAATTTACTAGTGAATTATTGGAAGCCATTTTACATCTCTGTTGGTGCTTTTCACCTTGTAAATGTTTTTCCACTGCTGATTTCCCCATGGAGGCCAATGAGAAAAGAAGCTGTTAATGTACTCCAATGCTTGTGTTGTTTCATGTTTATTCCATTCCACAGACAGGAAGGCATATTCATGTAGATGGGGCCCCATCTACATGCATAAACCTTCCTGAAATTGGATTACAACAAACACAAAACACAAGCGATTCACTCCAATACTTATGTTGTTTCATATTTATTCCTTCCATGGACAGGAAGGCATATTCATGTAGATGGGGCCCAATCTACATTTATAAGCATTGCAGACATTGGAAAGGTAAAGAAAGGTGTACAGCCTATCTTTAGTTGTATTAAATGAATCTAAACGTCCCTTGTCTCTTTAGACAAATTCAAAAATGATGAGAAAATGTCGTTACAAAAGCAAGATAGAAGTAATATTGTACTAACCGGTAATTTACTAGTGAATTATTGGAAGCCATTTTACATCTCTGTTGGTGCTTTTAACCTTGTAAATGTTTTTCCACTACTGATTTCTCCATGGAGGCCACTGAGAAAAAAGGCTGTTAATGTACTCCAATGCTTGTGTTGTTTCATGTTTATTCCATTCCACAGACAGGAAGGCATATTCATGTAGATGGGGCCCCATCTGCCTGCATAAAGGCTTCCTGAAATTGGATGACAACAAACACAAAACACAAGCGAATAACTCCAACACTTATGTTGTTTCATGTATATTCCATTCCACGGACAGGAAGGCATATTCACGTAGATGGGGCCCAATCTACATTTATAAGCTTTGCCGACGTTGGAATGAAACAAACACAAAACAAAAAGAAGCAATGCACTCCAATACTTATGTTTCTTCATGTTTATTCCATTCCGAGGACAGGAAGGCATATTCATGTAGATGGGGCTCTATCTACATGCATAAACCTTCCTGAAATTGGATGACAACAAACACAAAACACAAGCGAATACCTCCAACAATTATGTTGTTTCATGTTTATTCCATTCCACGGACAGGAAGGCATATTCATGTAGATGGGGCCCAATCTACATTTATAAGCTTTGCCGACGTTGGAATGAAACAAACACAAAACAAAAAGAAGCAATGCACTCTAATACTTGTGTTGCTTCATGTTTATTCCATTCCGCGGACAGGAAGGCATATTCATGTAGATGGGGCCCAATCTACACGCATAAGCCTTCCTGACGTTGGAAAGGTAAAGAAGGGTGTCCAACCTATCTTTAGTTTTATTTAATGAATCTAAACGTCCCTTGTCACTTTAGACAAATTCAGAAAATGATGACAAAATGTTCTCACAAAAGCAAGACAGAAGTAATATTGTACTAACCGGTAATTTACTAGTGAATTATTGGAAGCCATTTTACATCTCTGTTGGTGCTTTTCACCTTGTAAATGTTTTTCCACTGCTGATTTCCCCATGGAGGCCAATGAGAAAAGAAGCTGTTAATGTACTCCAATGCTTGTGTTGTTTCATGTTTATTCCATTCCACAGACAGGAAGGCATATTCATGTAGATGGGGCCCCATCTACATGCATAAACCTTCCTGAAATTGGATTACAACAAACACAAAACACAAGATATTCACTCCAATACTTATGTTGTTTCATATTTATTCCTTCCATGGACAGGAAGGCATATTCATGTAGATGGGGCCTAATCTACATGTTTAAGCCTTCCCGACATTGGAAAGGTAAAGAAAGGTGTACAGCCTATCTTTAGTTGTATTAAATGAATCTAAACGTCCTTGGTCTCTTTAGACAAATTCAAAAAATGATGAGAAAATGTCGTTACAAAAGCAAGATAGAAGTAATATTGTACTAACCGGTAATTTACTAGTGAATTATTGGAAGCCATTTTACATCTCTGTTGGTGCTTTTAACCTTGTAAATGTTTTTCCACTACTGATTTCTCCATGGAGGCCACTGAGAAAAAAAAGCTGTTAATGTACTCCAATGCTTGTGTTGTTTCATGTTTATTCCATTCCACAGACAGGAAGGCATATTCATGTAGATGGGGCCCCATCTGCCTGCATAAAGGCTTCCTGAAATTAAAATGAAACGAACAGAAAACACATGCAATTCACTCCAGTGCTTATGGTGTTTCATGTTTATTCCATTAAACGGACAGGAAGGCATATTAATGTAGATGGGGCCCCATCTACATGCATAAGCTTTCCTGACATTGGATGACAACAAACACAAAATAACAGAAGCAATGAATTCCAACGCCTGTGTTTTTTCATGTTCATTCCATTCCATGGACAGGAAGGCATATTCATGTAGATGTGACCCAATCTACATGCATAAGCCTTCCTGACATTGGAAAGGTAAAGAAAGGTGTACAGCCTATCTTTAGTTTTATTTATTGAATCTAAATGTCCTGTGTCACTTTGGACCAATGCAGAAAATGATGACAAAATGTTGTCACAAAAGCAAGATAGAAGTAACATTGTACCAACCGGTAATTTACTAGTGAATTATTGGAAGCCATTTTACATCTCTGTTGGTGCTTTTCACCTTGTAAATGTTTTTCCACTACTGATTTCTCCATGGAGGCCATTGAGAAAAAAAAGCTGTTAATGTACTCCAATGCGTGTGTTGTTTCATGTTTATTCCATTCCACAGACAGGAAGGCATATTCATGTAGATGGGGCCCCATCTGCCTGCATAAAGGCTTCCTCAAATTAAAATGAAACGAACAGAAAACACATGCAATTCACTCCAGTGCTTATGGTGTTTCATGTTTATTCCATTCCACGGACAGGAAGGCATATTAATGTAGATGGGGCCCAATCTACATGCATAAGCCTTCCTGACATTGGATGACAACAAACACAAAATAACAGAAGCAATGAATTCCAATGCCTGTGTTTTTTCATGTTCATTCCATTCCATGGACAGGAAGGCATATTCATGTAGATGTGACCCAATCTACATGTATAAGCCTTCCTGACATTGGAAAGGTAAAGAAAGGTGTACAGCCTATCTTTAGTTTTATTTATTGAATCTAAACTCCCTTGCTCACTTTTAGACAAATTCAGAAATGATGACACAACATGATTGTCAGAAAAGGCAAAATAGAAGTAATATTGTACTAACCGGATAATTTGCGCTACTGAAATTATTGGCAGCCCATTTTTCATCTCTGTTGGGTGCCTTTTCACCTTGTAATATGTTTTTACCACGCTGCTGAATTCCCCATGGAGGCCAATGAAAAAAAGAAAAAGCTTGTTAATGTACTGCATAACTAAACTTGGGTGATGGAAGGATTCATACATAACTCTGAAGTATTATACAGCGGAACATTGATAAACTACAGAAATTTGGGGGTAATCTGGGGTTTGGACAATAATTTAAAGAATACTAAAAATTGGATAAACACAAAAACACAAATGTCCGGAACTCGTGAATTAAACATCCAAATACAGTGCATATGTAATGGGGCCCATCTACATGTTCCAAATTGAAAGTGTGAACCAAAATCCCACCAAAAGATCCAATCTGAAATGGATATAAACATTCCTCCAAAAACAACAAACACAAAAGTAAGCATGAAAACTTAGAGCAGGTAAGCCATTCAATGTATAAAATCCATTTAAAACATTTTTCCACCTTTGGAATGGAAAACAAACAAACAAGCGAGAAACCAACCAGTAAAAAAATCAGATTAAATACCATATTTCATACAGCTGTTTATACCCCCAAAACCAAACAAAAACAAAAAACAAACCAATATTACCCCAAGAATTATGTTGTTCATGTTTGTCCCCAACACAGGCTGATCATGAACCAATCTACATCACCCCACAATAGAAAAAATCCAACAGAATATACAAAATCCCACCCAAACAAACATGACAGAAGGTGTCGTATTAAACAAAATTACAATACATGCAATGCAATATCTTGTTGTTTATTCCAATCAAAATAACAGCCCTCCCATGATGTAATGTAAACAAAATCCAAAACAAACAAAATAAAACAAACAAACAAGCAACCAATATAAGTTATTGCCACATAAAAACAAACCAAATATAATTCAAACATATTATACCCCAAGCATATTCATCACGCCCCCATCATATTCAAAAAAACAAAAATGTCCAAAAGCATAGCTCCCCCGCACAGGCATGAAGCCTATGAAAAAAAATGAAAAAAAAAAAATAAGCAAAAATAAAAACTAAATAATAAAAAAAAAAAAAAGTATAAAATAGAAATAAAAAAATTCATTTATAAACAAATAAAAAAAACCTAGAAAACCTCAAACCATCCAAAAAAAAAAAAAAAAAAAAAAAATAAAAAACAAAAATTACAAAAAAACAGAAAAAAAAGCAACAAAAAAAATAAAAAAAAAAAAAAAAAAATAAATAAACAAAATAAAATAAAAAAAAATTAAAAAAAAAAAAAAATATAAAATAAAAATAAATATAAATAAGAATAAAAACCACCAAAAGCAATGAGAGCAATATAATATAATAAATTAGTAAATATACATTTAAAAATAATAAAAAAAGAATTAATCATTCACAAAAAAAACACATAAACACATAACACAAAAACCCAACCCCAACTCATACCACTGCCCACCACATCCCATGACCCAAGGCAGCCTCTCCACCCCCATACACACCTATGCAAAAAAAAATCCTACCCTTATCCAAAAATGGACAAACACAAAGGAAAAAGAACCAACAACATAACAAATAAAAAAAACACCACAACCAAAATAACTCAACCCCAACTACAACATAAGGAAAAAAAATTCAACAAACCCACAATAAAAAAAACTCCAACACAAAAACTCCAAACACAACCCCCATGATCCCCCCCACCACCACCACTCTCCCAAACAAACAACACCCCCAATTCCCAACCCCAACCCCCCCCCCCCCCCTCCCCTCGCCCCCACCCCCGCCCCTCCCACCACCCCCCCCCATCAAGAACAACCAAAAAAACAAAATAAAAAAACACATAAAAAAAAAAAAAAAAAAAAAAAATAACCCAAAAAAAAAAAAAAAAAAAAAACAAAAAAATAACAAAAAAAAAAATAAAATCAAAAAAATAATAAAAAAATCAAAAAAACTACATAAAAAAAAAAAAAAAAAAAGATAAAAAAAAATAAAGAAAAAAAAACACAAACAAAAAAAAAAATATCTATAAAAAAAAAAAAAAAAAAAAAAAAAAAAAAAAAACATTAAAATTTTTAAATTAAAAATAAAACAATCCGCCCCCCACCACCCACCCAAAAGAACACCTCACAAAACCACCCCAAACACCCCATACATAAACACAAAAACCCAAAACCCCCACAACCATACACCACACCAAACCAGTAAAACCACCCAAATTGGCCCCTACCAAAAACTCAACAACCTACAAATCCCTGCCCCCTTCCAACAAAAACAATCACAATACACGCAAACTAAAACCAAACCAACAACCCCCCCCCATCCATCATATCCTAAACGCCCCCACACCCCCGCCAACGCCCGCGCCCATTCCCCACCCGCCCACTATGACACCCACCACAAAACATAACAACCCCAAAGCCCCCCCCTGTTGAACCCCCCCCGCCCCCATAACCAACCCGCGCGCATAGGCGTGCCTTAGACCCCCACCACCAAACACACCAAAAAAACAAAAAAAAATTTTAACACTATCCTCCATCGCCCACTCCTGACCCGACCCCACCAAATCAACCAAAAATACCCACTATAAAAAATAATAAAATCCCAAAACAAACAGCCACCAAAAAACTTAAAATCAAACCCCCAAAAAATAAAAACCCCCACCCCCCAAAACCAAAATAGCCCTACATCCGTCCATTCCACAGTCAGGCCAAGACGCATCCACATGCATCCCGTCCCCCTCCCCCCCCCCCCCCCCCCCCACACCCCCCCCCAACCCCACCACCCCCCCCCCCCCACCCCCCCCGCCCCCCCCCCACACCCCACCCCCCC
>JAQPZY010000457.1:0-178111 GCA_029931535.1 Margaritifera margaritifera | reverse complement strand
TGTACTAATTATACGAGTTTTTTTTGGAGATCTTATTGGTCTATGAAAGGATTTTCTCTCTTTATCCATTCCGAAAAAGGGGGAAAAAACAAACTGGGGAGAGGGAACCGGCGGGCCAAAAATCGTGCAGTACATAGCAGTGTTTGTGGCATTATTAAAATCACAAAAATTATTTGTAGATGATGTGGGTCGGCCTAATTTGGAGGACAAGTATATCAATTTGTTTATGCAATAAATGTAATTACGATAAAACAATAAAGGCAAAGAATCCAATAGAAATAGCATTAAGTCCTCTGAATGTCCATGGATTTTACAGATTATCTATTTCTTGCGTGGGTACTACTTCGTTTTTTTAATGTGTCCGATTTCCAGGTTAATGCAGAGAGTAATCTATTTCTTACATGGTACTTCCTTTTAAACTGTGTCCGATTTCCGTTCTAGTGCAAAACTAGTATTGAAACAACACAGGTCTGTATTTTATCTTCAGGAGCGTCTTGAAACCTACTCATGCCTGCAGTATTACTAATTTAGATTTTATACCATTTTTGTTCATTTTTTATATCTGAACGTAGACTATTTAAAAAAAAACAATGAGGTAGATTAATAATGGACTAAATTAACTGACATGATGCAAGCATAGTCTGAAAGATTCCATTAATGTAAATCTTATTAGATTTAACAGACTTTTTCGTTAAGAAACTATGCAACTCGCCACTAGCAGATGTGTAAGAAACTATGCAACTGGTAATAGCATGAGTAAGAAACTATGCAAATGGGTACAAACATCAGTAGCAAACTATGTAATATAGTACTAGCAGAAGTAAGAAACTATGCAACTGGTACTTGCAGCAGAAGTAAGAAACTATGCAAATGGTAATAGCAGTAGTAGCAAATTAAACAAAACTTCTACTAGCTGGAGTAACAAACTATGGCAACTGGTTCTAGCAGTAGTACCAAATATGCAACTGATACTAGCAGTATTAGCACACCGCAACTTGTACTAGCAGGAGTAACAAACTATGCAATTTGGTTCTAGGCAAGAGTAATAAACTATGCAAATGGTACTAGCAGTAGTACCAAATTATGCAACTGATACTAGCAGTAGTAGCAAATTAACAACTTCTACTAGCAGGAGTAATAAACTATGCAATTGGTTCTAGCAAGAGTAATAAACTATGCAAATGGTTCTAGCAGTAGTACCGAAATTATGCAACTGATACTAGCAGTAGTAGCACAACCGCAACTTGTACTAGCAGGAGTAAGAAACAATGCAACTTGTACTAGCAAGGAGTAACAAACTATGAAACTGGGTACTAGCAGGGGCTTGAGATTTTTGTTTTATTTTTTATTTTATTTTTTTTCATGAATAGAAAATGCATCACAATAACACACTTGTCCATGGATTGATGCAGAAATTTTTAAATATAAATTGATATCTTTTAAACTTTGAAACAAAAAGTGGCCAAGGCTTGGAACATAGTTGACTTTGATCAACTTCCACATAAGAAGATTTCTGAGCAGTGCAAGAACAGGCTGTATGAAAATAGTATGCCAAGAGCAAGACACGCTTAACAGTCACACCTATCAATAGCATCCCAATATGGGAAATGGTGGAAAAAAAACGTTTGTACATATGCGACATTAATATGCAGATTCACCTTTCAAACTAGGTGTATGAACAAGTACAATGAATCTAATTCCATTATCGTTATCGTCATTATTATTATTATTATTTTCAACAACAACACTAGATGTTTAAGTACTATTAGCTGTATTGTTATCACTATCATTATTATTATTATCATTATCATCATCATTATCATCATTATTATTATTATTATTATTAATATAAATATTATTTTTCTAACATATCTAGTTTAATTGCACTCTTTAACAAAATAACAAAACACATGTATATGTTGTTCTCTACCCAAAATTATGTTCCACGCAGGTTTATATGTTATCCGGCATAGTTTAATTAATCCTACAAATTAAATTAATCACTGGCCTTTAAAACAACTACTGGTGTTTGTTTTGTGCGTCAGGACGAAAGAAAAATTTAACTTCTAATTAATAGCTTACATGGGACTGTGAAACAGAATATTGATTCTTTCTTATATAATCATCTTATATAATTAGGCCTTTGACACAGCTGTTTACACCTCAAACGATATCTGGATTAGCGGGTTTCTCAGTTCACAAAGAACAAAGGACATTCGGCTTATGCGAGAGGCTTGTGATAAATAGGGAATACAAGTAGCTTAATATGGCTATTGTTAACAAGACTTGAAACTTCGACTTTCCTTTAAAGACAAGTTTTGTAAATATTAAATAGACCCAGAGGCTAATGACCGGTAAGTAACTCCTATTTCTCCTCAAATAGTAACAATTAACTTGCTTCGTCAGAGATCGCTTCAATTCACATCCAATAAATATAAAGGATGAAGATATCGAACTGTACCAGCAACACTGCAAAAAAAGGCGACTCCCATTTATGCTGAAGACAACATGGCTATGTTTCCACCATCAAGCGCCACGAATTGATTCGACCCTCTCTTCTAATGATAAAACTTCATCGTTTTCAAATTTGATATATACTGGCATATTTAACTTCCTTGATAGTGTGACGGGAGAATGGTGAGTACAAGGGACATAATAAATGATTACACAGTGATTCGCTTTATACACTTATATCTAAACACTGTATTCATCGTGACAAAAAAAAAGTAATTTGCATGCAGAGTGCGGTCCGCTACCGATTCGCTCCAGTGACAGCTTAAGGACCGCTATATACATGACCTTTTTATAGGAAATTTGCTGTGGAGAAGCGAGTTTAGGAATGGTCGGTGAGATCAGATGACCGCTATATTAAGGTGACCGTTCAGAACAAGTTTGACTGTACGAATACAAAACATGACAGCAATATTATGAACATAAACACGTTTAGTTTTGTAAATAACTAATAATACAGAACTAAAAATATGAAGGGTGAAAGAAACCAACAACTACATTACTTCGTCAACAACAAATAACTCTGCTTAAAATACTAAAATACCTGGCAACAAAAGAACCATGAAAATGATATACATATAAGCAGCAGTTATTTTATGGTATGCATCCATTACATGCATAAAGGGATATATACGTGTTTTTTTAGTAGATAAAAGCAAATATTTCACGAGTAAAGTAGAAACTTTGTATTCTCATGAATGGCCAAGCCACGAGTGACAATATAATAAAAATGTTTCAACCTCACGAGTGAAATACTTCCTTATATCTACTCAAAAAACTTAGATTTTCTTCTCATTATAAATTTAAAAAGGCAAAAACCCTTCTATTTACAGGGATTTGTTATGTCCATTTTGTGTCAATGCGATTCACATCTGCATTGCTACACTGATAAAACTGAAGTTCCGAAATTTTACAATATTTTAGAACAGTGATTTGTTTCAAATTTAGAGTGTAATATAATGTTTCAAATTGTGTATTTTGACAAATTAATGAATGTTTGAATGCGAAAAGTTTAAGATTTTTATTTTTCTTAACACATGTCTTGGCGCGGATTTATACCGTGAACATTGCTGGGGATGGGATACTATAGCAACATGACAGAACGCTCCAACAGACTTCAAGAGCGTAGCATCATTAAACAACATATTTTAATGATTTTGAGAAGTGACATTATGTTGTGTTAGAAGGCTTGCATCTATTACGGTAACATACGCTGCATCCACATTTCGATTTTCATTTAATTTCGTTTTGCCATCGACACTAATCATTCCTGATTTTTTCATCGTTTCCCAGACATTGATTATGATTGTGATGACCTAAACATTTGTGTACCATTTGTTGTTGAGTGAAACAGGTATACGATACTGTATGGGTGTGACACAGAATATTGAATAACAACAGCTCATGTAAGTTCATACACTGACAATTAGCATGATTCATGTGAAAAACTAATTATAAACAAGTTAATATCTGAAGCCTGCCTTTTTTGTTTTGGTTTGGGGGTCAATTTTATGCACGGATCCTTTTTCATTGATTACATAAACGCATACTGGAGGGTCAATATCTCATTAGAAATATATAATAAAACAGAGCAAACTGCATGCGATTTATAAAACATTTATAAAATTAAACATTTTCATTTTTGCTAAATATGATTATATTGCAAGTAACTTACCGTAACATAGTGATCTATATGATTATGACAAATTTTAGTAAATCATATAGAATATATGAATCTAACAACAGACAAATGAGAAAATAGTATCGTGTGTTCAGATACATTTTTAATAAATTACATAGTATATCAAACCAACAATATACCATAAGACAAATGAGAAAATAGTATGTTGTGTTTCACATACATTTTCAATTCTGGATATATAGTATATCAAAACTAACAATACACCATTAAGACAAATGAGAAAATAGTATGGGTGTTCAGAACACATTTTCAATTCTGGATATATAGTATATCAAACTAACAATACACCATAAGACAAATGAGAAAATAGTAGGGTGTGTTCAGATACATTTTCACATATTGATATATAATATATGAAACTAACAATACACCATAAGACAAATGAGAAAACACTTATGGTGTGTTAGGATCCGTTTGTAATAAAGTATGAAGTTATGTAAGATGCAAAGATGGTGTTGTAAGTTTCTACTTGAGAGAGGGAGAGAGAAGTATATCTAGCTAGCAATACATCATAAGCCAAATCAGAAAATAATATGGTTTGTTTAGATACATTTTTAATACAGGATATCAAAGGGACAAGAATCCCAAGAGGACATGATATCGCTGCGCCTGTGTAGCTGACATATGTCAGCATTGTGAAGGCAAAATTCATACACGTATTGAAACTGCAAAGGGAAAAAATAAACGCTTGGAGCACACTGTCTATTCGTGTTGATGGCATTTATCTTTTTTCTTAGACCCTATACATATGATCTCTTTCTGGGGTTAAAAACACGACAAGTCATTTATACAACCAGCATTGTACGCTAGATCTTTCTATCTTAACAAATTGGATCCTCATTAGTATGCATGGAGCTAACTCATAATCGAACTCTTGAAGGAATATTTGTTTGTTTTTTTCTGGATCAGGTAAGTCATAAAATACAATGACCTTACCTAAACCATCATCATTGACACCTTCAGGTTTAGTAACAGGTAACGCCCTACGGCAAAAATAAAAAGAACCCTTTGTTTCTCGCTTTTGCAGGATACATATGTAAACTCTGCATTATCATATTCTTTAAGAGTAGAATTTGTTAAATAGTCATTAATTTCATGCCTCCACCCCCAACACACACACACGCTTTCAGCGGATGTCATTTTTATCCCTCTAATATTTATTGTATTCACTATTAAAATATTTGCAATAACAACTATTTTGGTTAAACACACGAACACTTTATTTAAAATCTACCTTTTGAATAAATTGTAGCTTCCATTACTTGTTTTACTACTTTTTTAAATCATTTGTTGCTAGTGTTATAGTTCAATAACATTAGAAAGTACAATTAATTTAAAACCAACCGATACAAGTTTGCATTACATTCTAATTTTGTTGTAAACTAAACGGACTACGAACAAAGTAAACATTCAGATGAAAACATGTCTGAATCAAGGATTGAAAAGGTAAACGTAACGTCAATAAAAAATAAATATCCACGTAGATTTTATATTGATATTCAACCTGGACAACGTTCACAATAATTTAGTAAACAAAAGCAGAAAAAGACTTAAGACAAAACAAGTAACAACAACACCAACTATTGATGAAAAAAAGCTTTTTCAAACAAGTGCATGTATTTCGTAGATGGTTTTTTAAAAATAGTTTACAAAATGTGGCAAACTCCTCTCTCTCTCTCTTTCTCTCTCTCTCTCTCTCTCTCTCTCTCTCTTTGATATATGGATTCACACTCCTTCGGCATATATGTAAAGCATAGGTAATATTTACGTTGTTCTCGAGCCTTGTAAACTAGTATCAATATTTATCTTTACTAAGGGGAATAAAGGGCACATGGTGGCCGAGTGGTCTAAGGCGCTCATCTTTACAAATCACTGACATTTCACCTCTGTCTGCGAGGGTATGTTAGAAAGTTTGGGGTTTTTCGGGTTCTTCCTCCACCAACTATACTTATCATGTACTGAAAATTGGCGTTAAACATGTTTAATCGCACTTGCATCTCAGTACATCATTACATGTCCATTCTCTCGGTGTGTGTGTGTGTTTCACACACACATGCACACACAGACACACACACACACACACACACATGCTTTAGTTTGTTGGTTAGAAACAACAGTAAACCAAAATGATTAACTTCAGCACATTATAATTGTTGCTAAAACACTCTGTCTAGATTAAAACAACATATTTCCAACTATCATAAGTATAGTAACCGTGAGGGTAAAACAAAGTCGGTCCGTGTATTTATTACTCTAAGATGGTTGTTTCTAAAAATGTGTTTCCAATTTGATGAATGACGCTACGACCTCATAGTAAGCAAGCTAAATAACATATTTAAGATTGAGCACAAGTTTTGCCTGCTGTTGTAACATATAATTAGAGTGCCGAGACACTGAGACTTTTGCAACTAAAAACTTGAAAATAGACTGACGTGAATGGGATGGTAGTTTTGTTTAAAATAGGAGAGTTGGTGATAGTTGGGACATGATAGATGGAAGTAGAGATTTTTACTTTATAATAGGGATCATAACGTAGTAAGAGAGATAATGAAGTTAGTTTTGTTGATAATGGATTTTTATTGTATTTTATACTGTTTCTTTTACATCTAAAGGCGTGGGGTCTGTTGATGAGTTGGTGTTGATATGTAAGGATTATGAGGATGATGGTGTTGTTTTTTTAAAAAAGAATTTATATGTTGGGTGGGGATAATATAGAACGAGGGAGAGATTTTAACTTTATAAGGGATGTCGTATTAGAGTTGATGTTATTAGGAATATTATAAATGGGAATAGAGATCTTTATTTTATTTATAAGAGGGCTGGTAGGGGGTAGGGGAGGGAGTGGAGGTTAATTATTTTATTTACACCCCTACTTTCAAATCCTGCCGTATTTGCATGCGATTTTAGTTTTGATTAAAAATAGTAGAGTAGGTGAGGGTAGCGACATTTTAGTAGATATTTGATTGGTAGATATAATTAAATGGATCGTGGATAGTAGGTAATTGGGTGTTGGATAGTAGATAATTCATCTGTGAATAGTAGGCAACTGGGTGCTGTGTGTTGATATTAGATAACTAGGCTCTGGGTAGTAGATAATGGGTTTGTGGATAGTAGGTAATTGGGTGCTAGATAGTAGATAACCTTGTGTTTATAGTAGATATTTGGTTGGTAGATAGCAGATAACTTGTTGGTGGTAGATCACTGAGTGTTGATAGTAGATAATAAGTTAGTGGATAGTATATAATGGGGTGCTGGATGTTAGACAACTAGGTGGTGGATAGTAGATTATTAAGCATTGATATGTTAGGATTCTGAGGATGGTAGTTTTGTTTTTCAATTAAGGAGGGTAGATGAGAATAGTGATATTATAGAATGGGGTAGAGATTTTAACTTTATAAGTGAAATTATAGGGTGGTACCTGAAAATAAAGAACTTAGATTTGTTATGAAGCAAAATAAAATATGTTATTTAATTTCCTCTCCAGAATAAAACCAACATCTTCGAAACAGACAGACTCCTCATGTAAAACCTATGTCGTCAAACGGCATTTCAGTTCGAGAGCATCTCGTCGCTTCATGCTATACTGTTTAAAAGAGCAAACATACCTTTCAACATGGCAGCCTCATGTTAATTTCCAATTTGTCCCCATAAACGTTCGACCCTTTGACCCTATAAACTTTCGACTACTAATTTTCCCATGTTAATTTTACTTTTGTCCCTATAAACATTCGACCCTATTTAACACATGACTTCTCTAAAGCATTTCAATTAGAAGTCAAACAAAACTCGCTTTTCTCTCCCAAACCCACGTTACACTGACACAAAACATACCTTTCAACATGGCGACTATGTTAAATTCCCCTTATTCCCCGTACATTTTTTATCCTATTTAACACAGGACTGCCCATATGCCCTATAGTGCCGTCCTCTACTACTTAGGGTGTAAGAAACTATGCAACTGGTAATAGCATGAGTAAGAAACTATGCAAATGGTACAAACATCAGTAGCAAACTATGTAATAAGTACTAGCAGAAGTAAGAAACTATGCAACTGGTACTAGCAGAAGTAAGAAACTATGCAAATGGTAATAGCAGTAGTAGCAAATTAACAACTTCTACTAGCTGGAGTAACAAACTATGCAACTGGTTCTAGCAGTAGTACCAAATTATGCAACTGATACTAGCAGTAGTAGCACACCGCAACTTGTACTAGCAGGAGTAACAAACTATGCAATTGGTTCTAGCAAGAGTAATAAACTATGCAAATGGTACTAGCAGTAGTACCAAATTATGCAACTGATACTAGCAGTAGTAGCAAATTAACAACTTCTACTAGCAGGAGTAATAAACTATGCAATTGGTTCTAGCAAGAGTAATAAACTATGCAAATGGTTCTAGCAGTAGTACCAAATTATGCAACTGATACTAGCAGTAGGGGCTTTGAGATTTTTGTTTTATTTTTTATTTTATTTTTTTTCATGAATAGAAAATGCATCACAATAACACACTTGTCCATGGATTGATGCAGAAATTTTTAAATATAAATTGATATCTTTTAAAATTTGAAACAGAAAGTGGCCAAGGCTTGGAACATAGTTGACTTTGATCAACTTCCACATAAGAAGATTCTGAGCAGTGCAAGAACAGGCTGTATGAAAATAGTATGCCAAGAGCAAGACACGCTTAACAGTCACACCTATCAATAGCATCCCAATATGGGAAATGGTGGAAAAAAAACGTTTGTACATATGCAACATTAATATGCAGATTCACCTTTCAAACTAGGTGTATGAACAAGTACAATGAATCTAATTCCATTATCGTTATCGTCATTATTATTATTATTATTTTCAACAACAACACTAGATGTTTAAGTACTATTAGCTGTATTGTTATCACTATCATTATTATTATTATCATTATCATCATCATTATCATCATTATTATTATTATTATTATTAATATAAATATTATTTTTCTAACATATCTAGTTTAATTGCACTCTTTAACAAAATAACAAAACACATGTATATGTTGTTCTCTACCAAAATTATGTTCCACGCAGGTTTATTGTATCCGGCATAGTTTAATTAATCCTATAAATTAAATTATCACTGGCCTTTAAAACAACTTACTGGTGTTTGTTTTGTGCGTCAGGACGAAAGAAAAATTTAACTTCTAATTAATAGCTTACATGGGACTGTGAAACAGAATATTGATCCTTTCTTATATAATCATCTTATATAATTAGGCTTTGACACAGCTGTTTACACCTCAAACGATATCTGGATTAGCGGGTTTCTCAGTTCACAAAGAACAAAGGACATTCGGCTTATGCGAGAGGCTTGTGATAAATAGGGAATAAAAGTAAGCTTAATATGGCTATTGTTAACAAGACTTGAAACTTCGACTTCCTTTAAAGACAAGTTTTGTAAATATTAAATAGACCCTGAGGCTAATGACCGGTATGTAACTCCTATTTCTCCTCAAATAGTAACAATTAACTTGCTTCGTCAGAGATCGCTTCAATTCACATCCAATAAATAAAGGATGAAGATATCGAACTGTACCAGCAACACTGCAAAGAAGGCGACTCCCATTTATGCTGAGACAACATGGCTATGTTTCCACCATCAAGCGCACGAATTGATTCGACCCTCTCTTCTAATGATAAAACTTTATCGTTTTCAAATTTGATATACTGGCATATTTAACTTCCTTTGATAGTGTGACGGGAGAATGGTGAGTACAAGGGACATAATAAATGTTTACACAGTGATTCGCTTTATACACTTATATCTAAACAATGTCTTCATCGTGACAAAAAAAAGTAATTTGCATGCAGAGTGCGGTCGCTACCGATTCGCTCCAGTGACAGCTTAAGGACCGCTATATACATGACCTTTTTATAGGAAATTTGCTGTGGAGAAGGAGATTAGAATGGTCGGTGAGATCAGATGACCACTATATTAAGGTGACCGTTCAGACAAGTTTTGACTGTACGAATACAAAACATGACAGCAATATTATGAACATAAACACGTTTAGTTTTGTAAATAACTAATAATACAGAACTAAAAATATGAAGGGTGAAAGAAACAACAACTCATTTACTTCGTCAACAACAAATAACTCTGCTAAAATACTAAAATACCTGGCAACAAAAGAACCATGAAAATGATATACATATAAGCAGCAGTTATTTTATGGTATGCATCCATTACATGCATAAAGGGATATATACGTGTTTTTTTAGTAGATAAAAGCAAATATTTCACGAGTAAAGTAGAAACTTTGTATTCTCATGAATGGCCAAGCCACGAGTGACAATATAAATAAAAATGTTTCAACCTCACGAGTGAAATACTTCCTTATATCTACTCAAAAAACTTAGATTTTCTTCTCATTATATATTTAAAAAGGCAAAACCCTTCTATTTACAGGGATTTGTTTGTCCATTTTGTGTCAATGCGATTCACATCTGCATTGCTACACTGATAAAAAGAAGTTCCGAAATTTTACAATAATTTTAGAACAGTGATTTGTTTCAAATTTAGAGTGTAATATAATGTTTCAAATTGTGTATTTTGACAAATTAATGAATGTTTGAATGCGAAAAGTTTAAGATTTTTATTTTTCTTAACACATGTCTTGCGCGGATTTATACCGTGAACATTGCTGGGGATGGGATACTATAGCAACATGACAGAACGCTCCAACAGACTTCAGAGCGTAGCATCATTAAACAACATATTTTAATGATTTTGAGAAGTGCATTTTGTGTGTTAGAAGGCTTGCATCTATTACGGTAACATACGCTGCATCCACATTTCGATTTTCATTTAATTTCGTTTTGCCATCGACACTAATCATTCCTGATTTTTTCATCGTTTCCAGACATGATTATGATTGTGATGACCTAAACATTTGTGTACCATTTGTTGTTGAGTGAAACAGGTATACGATACTGTATGGGTGACACAGAATATTGAATAACAACAGCTCATGTAAGTTCATACACTGACAATTTGCATGATTCATGTGAAAAACTAATTATAACAAGTTAATATCTGAAGCCTGCTTTTTTGTTTTGTTTGGGGGTCATTTTATGCACGGATACTTTTCATTGATTACATAAACGCATACTGGAGGGTCAATATCTCATTATGAAATATATAATAAAACAGAGCAAACTGCATGCGAGTTTAAAACATTTATAAAATTAAACATTTTCATTTTGCTAAATATGATATATTGCAAGTACTCCGTAACATATGATCTATATGATTATGACAAATTTTAGTAAATCATATAGAATATATGAATCTAACAACAGACAAATGAGAAAATAGTATCGTGTGTTCAGATACATTTTTAATAAATTACATAGTATATCAAACCAACAATATACCATAAGACAAATGAGAAAATAGTATGGTGTGTTCAGATACATTTTCAATTCTGGATATATAGTATATCAAACTAACAATACACCATAAGACAAATGAGAAAATAGTATGGTGTGTTCAGACACATTTTCAATTCTGGATATATAGTATATCAAACTAACAATACACCATAAGACAAATGAGAAAATAGTATGGTGTGTTCAGATACATTTTAACTTATTGATATATAATATATGAAACTAACAATACACCATAAGACAAATGAGAAAACACTATGGTGTGTTAGGATCCGTTTGTAATAAATTATGAAGTTATGTAAGATGCAACGATGGTGTTGTAAGTTCTACTTGAGAGAGGGAGAGAGAAGTATATCTAGCTAGCAATACACCATAAGCCAAATCAGAAAATAATATGGTTTGTTTAGATACATTTTTAATACTGGATATCAAAGGGACAAGAATCCCAAGAGGACATGATATCGCTCACCTGTGTAGCTGACATATGTCACCATGTGAACGCAAATTCATACACGTATTGAAACTGCAAAGGGAAAAAATAAACGCTTGGAGCACATAGATGCTACACTGTCTATTCATGTTGATGGCATTTATCTTCTTTCTTAGACCCTATACATATGATCTCTTTCTGGGGTTACAACACGACAAGTCATTTATACAACCAGCATTGTACGCTAGATCTTTCTATCTTAACAAATTGGATCCTCATTAGTATGCATGGAGCTAACTCATAATCGAACTCTTGAAGGAATATTTGTTTGTTTTTTTCTGGATTAGGTAAGTCAAAAAATACAATGATCTATATCTAAACCATCATCATTGACACCTTCAGGTTTAGTAACAGGTAACGCCCTACGGCAAAAATAAACAGAACTTTTTGTTTCTCGCTTTTGCAGGATACATATGTAAACTCTGCATTAGCATATTCTTTAAGAGTAGAATTTGTTAAATAGTCATTCATTTCATGCCTCCACCCCCAACACACGCACACACTTTCCGTGGATGTCATTTTTATCCCTCTAATATTTATTGTATTCACTATTAAAATATTTGCAATAACAACTATTTTGGTTAAACACACGAACACTTTATTTAAAATGTACCTTTAGAATAAATTGTAGCTTCCATTATTTGTTTTACTACTTTTTTTAATCATTTGTTGGTAGTGTTTTAGTTCAATAACATTTGAAAGTAAAATTAATTTAAAACCAACAGATACAAGTTTGCATTACATTCTAATTTTGTTGTAAACTAAACGGACTACGAACAAAGTAAACATTCAGATGAACACATTTCTGAATCAAGGATTGAAAAGGTAACCGTAACGTCAATAAGAAATAAATATCCACGTAGATTTGATATTGATATTCAACCTGGACAACGTTCACAATAATTTAGAAAACAAAAGCAGAAAAAGACTTAAGACAGAACAAGTAACAACAACACAAACTATAGATGAAAAAAAGCTTTTACAAACAAGTACATGTATTTTGTAGATGGTTTTTAAAAAATAGTTTACAAAATGTGGGAAACTCCTCTCTCTCTCTCTCTCTTTGATATATGGATTCACACTCCTTCGGCATATATGTAAAACATAGGTAATATATACATTGTTCTCGAGCCTTGTAAACTAGTATCAATGTTCATCTTTACTAAGAGGCATAAAGGACACATGGTGGCCGAGTGGTCTAAGGCGCTCATCTTTACAAATCACTGACATTTCACCTCTGTCTGCGAGGGTATGTTAGAAAGTTTGGGGTTTTTCGGGTTCTTCCTCCACCAACTATACTTGTCATGTACTGAAATTTGGCGTTAAACACACAAATCCACATTCCATCTTTACTAGACAAAATATCGCTTTCTAATGTCTAATCGCACTTGCATCTCAGTACATCATTACATGTCCATTCTCTCGGTGTGTGTGTGTGTCTGTTTCACACACACATGCACACACAGACACACACACACACACATGCTTTAGTTTGTTGGTTAGAAACAACAGTAAACCAAAATGATTAACTTCAGCACATTACAATGTTTGCTAAAACACTCTGTCTAGATTAAAACAACATATTTCCAACTATCATAAGCATAGTAACCGTGAGGGTAAAACAAAGTCGGTCCGTGTATTTATTACTCTAAGATGGTTGTTTCTAAAAATGTGTTTCCAATTTGATGAATGACGCTATGACCTCATAGTAAGCAAGCTAAATAACATATTTAAGATTGAGCACAAGTTTTGCCTGCTGTTGTAACATATAATTAGAGTGCCGAGACACTGAGACTTTTGCAACTAAAAAATTGAAAATAGACTGACGTGAATGGGATGGTAGTTTTGTTTAAAATAGGAGAGTTGGTGATAGTTGGGACATGATAGATGGAAGTAGAGATTTTTACTTTATAATAGGGATCATAACGTAGTAAGAGAGATAATGAAGTTAGTTTTGTTGATAATGGATTTTTATTGTATTTTATACTGTTTCTTTTACATCTAAAGGCGTGGGGTCTGTTGATGAGTTGGTGTTGATATGTAAGGATTATGAGGATGATGGTGTTGTTTTTTAAAAAGGAATTTATATGTTGGGTGGGGATACTATAGAACGAGGGAGAGATTTTAACTTTATAAGGAATGTCGTATTAGAGTTGATGTAATTAGGAATATTATAAATGGGAATAGAGATCTTTATTTTATTTATAAGAGGGCTTGTAGGGTGTAGGGGAGGGAGTGGAGGTTAATTATTTTATTTACACCCCTCCTTTCAAATCCTGCCGTATTTGCATGCGATTTTAGTTTTGATTAAAAATAGTAGAGTAGGTGAGGGTAGCGACATTTTAGTAGATATTTGGTTGCTAGATATAATTAAATGGATCGTGGATAGTAGGTAATTGGGTGTTGGATAGTAGATAATTCATATCTGAATAGTAGGCAACTTGGTGGTGTGTGTTGATATTAGATAACTAGGCTCTGGGTAGTAGATAATGGGTTGTGGATAGTAGGTAATTGGGACCTAGATAGTAGATAACCTTGTGTTTATAGTAGATATTTGGTTGGTAGATACTAGATAACTTGTTGGTGGATTGTAGATCACTGAGTGTTGATAGTAGATAATAAGTTAGTGGATAGTATATAATGGGGTGCTGGATGTTAGACAACTAGGTGGTGGATAGTAGATTATTAAGTATTGATATGTTAGGATTCTGAGGATGGTAGTTTTGTTTTTCAAAAAAGGAAGGAAGATGAGAATAGTGGTATTATAGAATGGGGTAGAGACTTTAACTTTATAAGTGAAATCATAGGGTGGTACCTGAAAATAAAGAACTTAGTTTTTGTTATGAAGCAAAATAAAATACGTTATGTAATTTCCTCTCCAGAATAAAACCAACATCTTCAAAACAGACAGACTCCTCATGTAAAACCTATGTCGTCAAACGGCATTTCAGTTCGAGAGCATCTCGTCGCTTCATGCTATACTGTTTAAAAGAGCAAACATACCTTTCAACATGGCAGCCTCATGTTAATTTCCAATTTGTCCCCATAAACGTTCGACCCTTTGACCCTATAAACTTTCGACTACTAATTTTCCCATGTTAATTTTACTTTTGTCCCTATAAACTTTCGACCCTATTTAACACATGACTTCTCTGCAGCATTTCAATTAGAAGGCAAACAAAACTCGCATTTCTCTCCCAAACCCACGTTACACTGACACAAAACATACCTTTCAACATGGCGACTATGTTAAATCCCCCTTATTCCCCGTACTTTTTTTATCCTATTTAACACAGGACTGTCCATATGCCCTATAGTGCCGTCCTCTAATACTTAGTGTGTCAGAGATTCGTTCATCATTAAGTGGTGTTTATATATAAACATCTCATTAACATCTTTGTGTTAAGTGTCTTCGTTAAAACCAATCCAACCCGGCTTCATCTTGTTACAATTCCAAGAAATCGTTATGTTAAGAAATGAGTGAGGATCCATTTTCCGAAACTAATCCATGCTGCCATAAAGTCTCATGAATACTGTACATTATGACGTCTGCTTCTAGTAATTGACTAGTAACTTGGTTTGAGAAATATCTTCCCAACACCGACTCTGTCATAATCAAACAAATAATCACTCAAATCTAACAAAGCTATACACGGAGACGTAAATACAGATAGCACATACCCTTAGTCTGTTACATTATTAGTATGACTGTATCAACAATAGTAGTAGCAGTAGTATTAGTAGTAATAGTAGAAGCAGTAGTAGTTATAGTTGTAGTGGTGGTAGTAGTAGTAGTAGCAGCAGTAACAATAGTAGCAGTAGTAATTGTTTGTACTAATTATACGAGTTTTTTTCTTATTGTCTATAAAGGATTTTCCCTCTTTACATCAAAAAAAAAAAAAAACACCCGGAGAGGAACCAAAAATCGTGCAGTACATATTGTGCATTATTAAATCACAAAATTATTTGTATGATGTCTAATTTGAGACAGTATATCAATTTGTTATGCAATAAATGTAATTACGATAAAACAGTAAAGGCAAAGAATCCAATAGAAATAGCATTAAGTCTCTGAATGTCCATGGATTTACAGATTATCTATTTCTTGCGTGGTACTTCGTTTTTTTAATGTGTCCGATTTCCAGTTAATGCAGAGAGTAATCTATTTCTTACATGGTACTTCCTTTTAAACTGTGTCCGATTTCCGTTCTAGTGCAAACTAGTATTGAAACAACACAGGTCTGTATTTTATCTTCAGGAGCGTCTTGAAACCTACTCATGCCTGCAGTATTACTAATATTAGATTTTATTACCATTTTTGTTCATTTTTATATCTGAACGTAGACTATTTAAAAAAACAATGAGGTAGATTAATAATGGACTAAATTAACTGACATGATGCAGCAAAGTCTGAAAGATTCCATTATGTAAATCTTATTAGATTTAACAGACTTTTCGTTAAGAAACTATGCAACTCGCACTAGCAGGTGTAAGAAACTATGCAACTGGTAATAGCATGAGTAAGAAACTATGCAAATGGTACAAACATCAGTAGCAAACTATGTAATAAGTACTAGCAGAAGTAAGAAACTATGCAACTGGTACTAGCAGAAGTAAGAAACTATGCAAATGGTAATAGCAGTAGTAGCAAATTAACAACTTCTACTAGCTGGAGTAACAAACTATGCAACTGGTTCTAGCAGTAGTACCAAATTATGCAACTGATACTAGCAGTAGTAGCACACCGCAACTTGTACTAGCAGGAGTAACAAACTATGCAATTGGTTCTAGCAAGAGTAATAAACTATGCAAATGGTACTAGCAGTAGTACCAAATTATGCAACTGATACTAGCAGTAGTAGCAAATTAACAACTTCTACTAGCAGGAGTAATAAACTATGCAATTGGTTCTAGCAAGAGTAATAAACTATGCAAATGGTTCTAGCAGTAGTACCAAATTATGCAACTGATACTAGCAGTAGTAGCACACCGCAACTTGTACTAGCAGGAGTAAGAAACAATGCAACTTGTACTAGCAGGAGTAACAAACTATGAAACTGGTACTAGCAGGGGCTTTGAGATTTTTGTTTTATTTTTTATTTTATTTTTTTTCATGAATAGAAAATGCATCACAATAACACACTTGTCCATGGATTGATGCAGAAATTTTTAAATATAAATTGATATCTTTTAAACTTTGAAACAAAAAGTGGCCAAGGCTTGGAACATAGTTGACTTTGATCAACTTCCACATAAGAAGATTCTGAGCAGTGCAAGAACAGGCTGTATGAAAATAGTATGCCAAGAGCAAGACACGCTTAACAGTCACACCTATCAATAGCATCCCAATATGGGAAATGGTGGAAAAAAAACGTTTGTACATATGCGACATTAATATGCAGATTCACCTTTCAAACTAGGTGTATGAACAAGTACAATGAATCTAATTCCATTATCGTTATCGTCATTATTATTATTATTATTTTCAACAACAACACTAGATGTTTAAGTACTATTAGCTGTATTGTTATCACTATCATTATTATTATTATCATTATCATCATCATTATCATCATTATTATTATTATTATTATTAATATAAATATTATTTTTCTAACATATCTAGTTTAATTGCACTCTTTAACAAAATAACAAAACACATGTATATGTTGTTCTCTACCAAAATTATGTTCCACGCAGGTTTATTGTATCCGGCATAGTTTAATTAATCCTACAAATTAAATTATCACTGGCCTTTAAAACAACTTACTGGTGTTTGTTTTGTGCGTCAGGACGAAAGAAAAATTTAACTTCTAATTAATAGCTTACATGGGACTGTGAAACAGAATATTGATTCTTTCTTATATAATCATCTTATATAATTAGGCTTTGACACAGCTGTTTACACCTCAAACGATATCTGGATTAGCGGGTTTCTCAGTTCACAAAGAACAAAGGACATTCGGCTTATGCGAGAGGCTTGTGATAAATAGGGAATACAAGTAAGCTTAATATGGCTATTGTTAACAAGACTTGAAACTTCGACTTCCTTTAAAGACAAGTTTTGTAAATATTAAATAGACCCTGAGGCTAATGACCGGTATGTAACTCCTATTTCTCCTCAAATAGTAACAATTAACTTGCTTCGTCAGAGATCGCTTCAATTCACATCCAATAAATAAAGGATGAAGATATCGAACTGTACCAGCAACACTGCAAAAAAGGCGACTCCCATTTATGCTGAGACAACATGGCTATGTTTCCACCATCAAGCGCACGAATTGATTCGACCCTCTCTTCTAATGATAAAACTTCATCGTTTTCAAATTTGATATACTGGCATATTTAACTTCCTTTGATAGTGTGACGGGAGAATGGTGAGTACAAGGGACATAATAAATGATTACACAGTGATTCGCTTTATACACTTATATCTAAACAATGTATTCATCGTGACAAAAAAAAAGTAATTTGCATGCAGAGTGCGGTCGCTACCGATTCGCTCCAGTGACAGCTTAAGGACCGCTATATACATGACCTTTTTATAGGAAATTTGCTGTGGAGAAGGAGATTAGAATGGTCGGTGAGATCAGATGACCGCTATATTAAGGTGACCGTTCAGACAAGTTTGACTGTACGAATACAAAACATGACAGCAATATTATGAACATAAACACGTTTAGTTTTGTAAATAACTAATAATACAGAACTAAAAATATGAAGGGTGAAAGAAACAACAACTCATTTACTTCGTCAACAACAAATAACTCTGCTAAAATACTAAAATACCTGGCAACAAAAGAACCATGAAAATGATATACATATAAGCAGCAGTTATTTTATGGTATGCATCCATTACATGCATAAAGGGATATATACGTGTTTTTTTAGTAGATAAAAGCAAATATTTCACGAGTAAAGTAGAAACTTTGTATTCTCATGAATGGCCAAGCCACGAGTGACAATATAAATAAAAATGTTTCAACCTCACGAGTGAAATACTTCCTTATATCTACTCAAAAAACTTAGATTTTCTTCTCATTATATATTTAAAAAGGCAAAACCCTTCTATTTACAGGGATTTGTTTGTCCATTTTGTGTCAATGCGATTCACATCTGCATTGCTACACTGATAAAAAGAAGTTCCGAAATTTTACAATAATTTTAGAACAGTGATTTGTTTCAAATTTAGAGTGTAATATAATGTTTCAAATTGTGTATTTTGACAAATTAATGAATGTTTGAATGCGAAAAGTTTAAGATTTTTATTTTTCTTAACACATGTCTTGCGCGGATTTATACCGTGAACATTGCTGGGGATGGGATACTATAGCAACATGACAGAACGCTCCAACAGACTTCAGAGCGTAGCATCATTAAACAACATATTTTAATGATTTTGAGAAGTGCATTTTGTGTGTTAGAAGGCTTGCATCTATTACGGTAACATACGCTGCATCCACATTTCGATTTTCATTTAATTTCGTTTTGCCATCGACACTAATCATTCCTGATTTTTTCATCGTTTCCAGACATGATTATGATTGTGATGACCTAAACATTTGTGTACCATTTGTTGTTGAGTGAAACAGGTATACGATACTGTATGGGTGACACAGAATATTGAATAACAACAGCTCATGTAAGTTCATACACTGACAATTTGCATGATTCATGTGAAAAACTAATTATAACAAGTTAATATCTGAAGCCTGCTTTTTTGTTTTGTTTGGGGGTCATTTTATGCACGGATACTTTTCATTGATTACATAAACGCACACTGGAGGGTCAATATCTCATTATGAAATATATAATAAAACAGAGCAAACTGCATGCGAGTTTAAAACATTTATAAAATTAAACATTTTCATTTTGCTAAATATGATATATTGCAAGTACTCCGTAACATATGATCTATATGATTATGACAAATTTTAGTAAATCATATAGAATATATGAATCTAACAAGAGACAAATGAGAAAATAGTATCGTGTGTTCAGATACATTTTTAATAAATTACATAGTATATCAAACCAACAATATACCATAAGACAAATGAGAAAATAGTATGGTGTGTTCACATACATTTTCAATTCTGGATATATAGTATATCAAACTAACAATACACCATAAGACAAATGAGAAAATAGTATGGTGTGTTCAGACACATTTTCAATTCTGGATATATAGTATATCAAACTAACAATACACCATAAGACAAATGAGAAAATAGTATGGTGTGTTCAGATACATTTTAACTTATTGATATATAATATATGAAACTAACAATACACCATAAGACAAATGAGAAAACACTATGGTGTGTTAGGATCCGTTTGTAATAAATTATGAAGTTATGTAAGATGCAACGATGGTGTTGTAAGTTCTACTTGAGAGAGGGAGAGAGAAGTATATCTAGCTAGCAATACACCATAAGCCAAATCAGAAAATAATATGGTTTGTTTAGATACATTTTTAATACTGGATATCAAAGGGACAAGAATCCCAAGAGGACATGATATCGCTCACCTGTGTAGCTGACATATGTCACCATGTGAACGCAAATTCATACATGTATTGAAACTGCAAAGGGAAAAAATAAACGCTTGGAGCACATAGATGCTACACTGTCTATTCATGTTGATGGCATTTATCTTCTTTCTTAGACCCTATACATATGATCTCTTTCTGGGGTTACAACACGACAAGTCATTTATACAACCAGCATTGTACGCTAGATCTTTCTATCTTAACAAATTGGATCCTCATTAGTATGCATGGAGCTAACTCATAATCGAACTCTTGAAGGAATATTTGTTTGTTTTTTTCTGGATTAGGTAAGTCAAAAAATACAATGATCTATATCTAAACCATCATCATTGACACCTTCAGGTTTAGTAACAGGTAACGCCCTACGGCAAAAATAAACAGAACTTTTTGTTTCTCGCTTTTGCAGGATACATATGTAAACTCTGCATTAGCATATTCTTTAAGAGTAGAATTTGTTAAATAGTCATTCATTTCATGCCTCCACCCCCAACACACGCACACACTTTCCGTGGATGTCATTTTTATCCCTCTAATATTTATTGTATTCACTATTAAAATATTTGCAATAACAACTATTTTGGTTAAACACACGAACACTTTATTTAAAATGTACCTTTAGAATAAATTGTAGCTTCCATTATTTGTTTTACTACTTTTTTTAATCATTTGTTGGTAGTGTTTTAGTTCAATAACATTTGAAAGTAAAATTAATTTAAAACCAACAGATACAAGTTTGCATTACATTCTAATTTTGTTGTAAACTAAACGGACTACGAACAAAGTAAACATTCAGATGAACACATTTCTGAATCAAGGATTGAAAAGGTAACCGTAACGTCAATAAGAAATAAATATCCACGTAGATTTGATATTGATATTCAACCTGGACAACGTTCACAATAATTTAGAAAACAAAAGCAGAAAAAGACTTAAGACAGAACAAGTAACAACAACACAAACTATAGATGAAAAAAAGCTTTTACAAACAAGTACATGTATTTTGTAGATGGTTTTTAAAAAATAGTTTACAAAATGTGGGAAACTCCTCTCTCTCTCTCTCTCTTTGATATATGGATTCACACTCCTTCGGCATATATGTAAAACATAGGTAATATATACATTGTTCTCGAGCCTTGTAAACTAGTATCAATGTTCATCTTTACTAAGAGGCATAAAGGACACATGGTGGCCGAGTGGTCTAAGGCGCTCATCTTTACAAATCACTGACATTTCACCTCTGTCTGCGAGGGTATGTTAGAAAGTTTGGGGTTTTTCGGGTTCTTCCTCCACCAACTATACTTGTCATGTACTGAAATTTGGCGTTAAACACACAAATCCACATTCCATCTTTACTAGACAAAATATCGCTTTCTAATGTCTAATCGCACTTGCATCTCAGTACATCATTACATGTCCATTCTCTCGGTGTGTGTGTGTGTCTGTTTCACACACACATGCACACACAGACACACACACACACACATGCTTTAGTTTGTTGGTTAGAAACAACAGTAAACCAAAATGATTAACTTCAGCACATTACAATGTTTGCTAAAACACTCTGTCTAGATTAAAACAACATATTTCCAACTATCATAAGCATAGTAACCGTGAGGGTAAAACAAAGTCGGTCCGTGTATTTATTACTCTAAGATGGTTGTTTCTAAAAATGTGTTTCCAATTTGATGAATGACGCTATGACCTCATAGTAAGCAAGCTAAATAACATATTTAAGATTGAGCACAAGTTTTGCCTGCTGTTGTAACATATAATTAGAGTGCCGAGACACTGAGACTTTTGCAACTAAAAAATTGAAAATAGACTGACGTGAATGGGATGGTAGTTTTGTTTAAAATAGGAGAGTTGGTGATAGTTGGGACATGATAGATGGAAGTAGAGATTTTTACTTTATAATAGGGATCATAACGTAGTAAGAGAGATAATGAAGTTAGTTTTGTTGATAATGGATTTTTATTGTATTTTATACTGTTTCTTTTACATCTAAAGGCGTGGGGTCTGTTGATGAGTTGGTGTTGATATGTAAGGATTATGAGGATGATGGTGTTGTTTTTTAAAAAGGAATTTATATGTTGGGTGGGGATACTATAGAACGAGGGAGAGATTTTAACTTTATAAGGAATGTCGTATTAGAGTTGATGTAATTAGGAATATTATAAATGGGAATAGAGATCTTTATTTTATTTATAAGAGGGCTTGTAGGGTGTAGGGGAGGGAGTGGAGGTTAATTATTTTATTTACACCCCTCCTTTCAAATCCTGCCGTATTTGCATGCGATTTTAGTTTTGATTAAAAATAGTAGAGTAGGTGAGGGTAGCGACATTTTAGTAGATATTTGGTTGCTAGATATAATTAAATGGATCGTGGATAGTAGGTAATTGGGTGTTGGATAGTAGATAATTCATATCTGAATAGTAGGCAACTTGGTGGTGTGTGTTGATATTAGATAACTAGGCTCTGGGTAGTAGATAATGGGTTGTGGATAGTAGGTAATTGGGACCTAGATAGTAGATAACCTTGTGTTTATAGTAGATATTTGGTTGGTAGATACTAGATAACTTGTTGGTGGATTGTAGATCACTGAGTGTTGATAGTAGATAATAAGTTAGTGGATAGTATATAATGGGGTGCTGGATGTTAGACAACTAGGTGGTGGATAGTAGATTATTAAGTATTGATATGTTAGGATTCTGAGGATGGTAGTTTTGTTTTTCAAAAAAGGAAGGAAGATGAGAATAGTGGTATTATAGAATGGGGTAGAGACTTTAACTTTATAAGTGAAATCATAGGGTGGTACCTGAAAATAAAGAACTTAGTTTTTGTTATGAAGCAAAATAAAATACGTTATGTAATTTCCTCTCCAGAATAAAACCAACATCTTCAAAACAGACAGACTCCTCATGTAAAACCTATGTCGTCAAACGGCATTTCAGTTCGAGAGCATCTCGTCGCTTCATGCTATACTGTTTAAAAGAGCAAACATACCTTTCAACATGGCAGCCTCATGTTAATTTCCAATTTGTCCCCATAAACGTTCGACCCTTTGACCCTATAAACTTTCGACTACTAATTTTCCCATGTTAATTTTACTTTTGTCCCTATAAACTTTCGACCCTATTTAACACATGACTTCTCTGCAGCATTTCAATTAGAAGGCAAACAAAACTCGCATTTCTCTCCCAAACCCACGTTACACTGACACAAAACATACCTTTCAACATGGCGACTATGTTAAATCCCCCTTATTCCCCGTACTTTTTTTATCCTATTTAACACAGGACTGTCCATATGCCCTATAGTGCCGTCCTCTAATACTTAGTGTGTCAGAGATTCGTTCATCATTAAGTGGTGTTTATATATAAACATCTCATTAACATCTTTGTGTTAAGTGTCTTCGTTAAAACCAATCCAACCCGGCTTCATCTTGTTACAATTCCAAGAAATCGTTATGTTAAGAAATGAGTGAGGATCCATTTTCCGAAACTAATCCATGCTGCCATAAAGTCTCATGAATACTGTACATTATGACGTCTGCTTCTAGTAATTGACTAGTAACTTGGTTTGAGAAATATCTTCCCAACACCGACTCTGTCATAATCAAACAAATAATCACTCAAATCTAACAAAGCTATACACGGAGACGTAAATACAGATAGCACATACCCTTAGTCTGTTACATTATTAGTATGACTGTATCAACAATAGTAGTAGCAGTAGTATTAGTAGTAATAGTAGAAGCAGTAGTAGTTATAGTTGTAGTGGTGGTAGTAGTAGTAGTAGCAGCAGTAATAATAGTAGCAGTAGCATTAGTAAGTGTTTGTACTAATTATACGAGTTTTTTTCTTATTGTCTATAAAGGATTTTCTCTCTTTACATGAAAAAAAAAACAAACGGAGAGGAACCCAAAATCGTGCAGTACATATTGTGCATTATTAAATCACAAAATTATTTGTATGATGTCTAATTTGAGACAGTATATCAATTTGTTATGCAATAAATGTAATTACGATAAAACAGTAAAGGCAAAGAATCCAATAGAAATAGCATTAAGTCTCTGAATGTCCATGGATTTACAGATTATCTATTTCTTGCGTGGTACTTCGTTTTTTTAATGTGTCCGATTTCCAGTTAATGCAGAGAGTAATCTATTTCTTACATGGTACTTCCTTTTAAACTGTGTCCGATTTCCGTTCTAGTGCAAACTAGTATTGAAACAACACAGGTCTGTATTTTATCTTCAGGAGCGTCTTGAAACCTACTCATGCCTGCAGTATTACTAATATTAGATTTTATTACCATTTTTGTTCATTTTTATATCTGAACGTAGACTATTTAAAAAAACAATGAGGTAGATTAATAATGGACTAAATTAACTGACATGATGCAACAAAGTCTGAAAGATTCCATTATGTAAATCTTATTAGATTTAACAGACTTTTCGTTAAGAAACTATGCAACTCGCACTAGCAGGTGTAAGAAACTATGCAACTGGTAATAGCATGAGTAAGAAACTATGCAAATGGTACAAACATCAGTAGCAAACTATGTAATAAGTACTAGCAGAAGTAAGAAACTATGCAACTGGTACTAGCAGAAGTAAGAAACTATGCAAATGGTAATAGCAGTAGTAGCAAATTAACAACTTCTACTAGCTGGAGTAACAAACTATGCAACTGGTTCTAGCAGTAGTACCAAATTATGCAACTGATACTAGCAGTAGTAGCACACCGCAACTTGTACTAGCAGGAGTAACAAACTATGCAATTGGTTCTAGCAAGAGTAATAAACTATGCAAATGGTACTAGCAGTAGTACCAAATTATGCAACTGATACTAGCAGTAGTAGCAAATTAACAACTTCTACTAGCAGGAGTAATAAACTATGCAATTGGTTCTAGCAAGAGTAATAAACTATGCAAATGGTTCTAGCAGTAGTACCAAATTATGCAACTGATACTAGCAGTAGTAGCACACCGCAACTTGTACTAGCAGGAGTAAGAAACAATGCAACTTGTACTAGCAGGAGTAACAAACTATGAAACTGGTACTAGCAGGGGCTTTGAGATTTTTGTTTTATTTTTTATTTTATTTTTTTTCATGAATAGAAAATGCATCACAATAACACACTTGTCCATGGATTGATGCAGAAATTTTTAAATATAAATTGATATCTTTTAAAATTTGAAACAGAAAGTGGCCAAGGCTTGGAACATAGTTGACTTTGATCAACTTCCACATAAGAAGATTCTGAGCAGTGCAAGAACAGGCTGTATGAAAATAGTATGCCAAGAGCAAGACACGCTTAACAGTCACACCTATCAATAGCATCCCAATATGGGAAATGGTGGAAAAAAAAACGTTTGTACATATGCAACATTAATATGCAGATTCACCTTTCAAACTAGGTGTATGAACAAGTACAATGAATCTAATTCCATTATCGTTATCGTCATTATTATTATTATTATTTTCAACAACAACACTAGATGTTTAAGTACTATTAGCTGTATTGTTATCACTATCATTATTATTATTATCATTATCATCATCATTATCATCATTATTATTATTATTATTATTAATATAAATATTATTTTTCTAACATATCTAGTTTAATTGCACTCTTTAACAAAATAACAAAACACATGTATATGTTGTTCTCTACCAAAATTATGTTCCACGCAGGTTTATTGTATCCGGCATAGTTTAATTAATCCTATAAATTAAATTATCACTGGCCTTTAAAACAACTTACTGGTGTTTGTTTTGTGCGTCAGGACGAAAGAAAAATTTAACTTCTAATTAATAGCTTACATGGGACTGTGAAACAGAATATTGATCCTTTCTTATATAATCATCTTATATAATTAGGCTTTGACACAGCTGTTTACACCTCAAACGATATCTGGATTAGCGGGTTTCTCAGTTCACAAAGAACAAAGGACATTCGGCTTATGCGAGAGGCTTGTGATAAATAGGGAATAAAAGTAAGCTTAATATGGCTATTGTTAACAAGACTTGAAACTTCGACTTCCTTTAAAGACAAGTTTTGTAAATATTAAATAGACCCTGAGGCTAATGACCGGTATGTAACTCCTATTTCTCCTCAAATAGTAACAATTAACTTGCTTCGTCAGAGATCGCTTCAATTCACATCCAATAAATAAAGGATGAAGATATCGAACTGTACCAGCAACACTGCAAAGAAGGCGACTCCCATTTATGCTGAGACAACATGGCTATGTTTCCACCATCAAGCGCACGAATTGATTCGACCCTCTCTTCTAATGATAAAACTTCATCGTTTTCAAATTTGATATACTGGCATATTTAACTTCCTTTGATAGTGTGACGGGAGAATGGTGAGTACAAGGGACATAATAAATGTTTACACAGTGATTCGCTTTATACACTTATATCTAAACAATGTCTTCATCGTGACAAAAAAAAGTAATTTGCATGCAGAGTGCGGTCGCTACCGATTCGCTCCAGTGACAGCTTAAGGACCGCTATATACATGACCTTTTTATAGGAAATTTGCTGTGGAGAAGGAGATTAGAATGGTCGGTGAGATCAGATGACCACTATATTAAGGTGACCGTTCAGACAAGTTTGACTGTACGAATACAAAACATGACAGCAATATTATGAACATAAACACGTTTAGTTTTGTAAATAACTAATAATACAGAACTAAAAATATGAAGGGTGAAAGAAACAACAACTCATTTACTTCGTCAACAACAAATAACTCTGCTAAAATACTAAAATACCTGGCAACAAAAGAACCATGAAAATGATATACATATAAGCAGCAGTTATTTTATGGTATGCATCCATTACATGCATAAAGGGATATATACGTGTTTTTTTAGTAGATAAAAGCAAATATTTCACGAGTAAAGTAGAAACTTTGTATTCTCATGAATGGCCAAGCCACGAGTGACAATATAAATAAAAATGTTTCAACCTCACGAGTGAAATACTTCCTTATATCTACTCAAAAAACTTAGATTTTCTTCTCATTATATATTTAAAAAGGCAAAACCCTTCTATTTACAGGGATTTGTTTGTCCATTTTGTGTCAATGCGATTCACATCTGCATTGCTACACTGATAAAAAGAAGTTCCGAAATTTTACAATAATTTTAGAACAGTGATTTGTTTCAAATTTAGAGTGTAATATAATGTTTCAAATTGTGTATTTTGACAAATTAATGAATGTTTGAATGCGAAAAGTTTAAGATTTTTATTTTTCTTAACACATGTCTTGCGCGGATTTATACCGTGAACATTGCTGGGGATGGGATACTATAGCAACATGACAGAACGCTCCAACAGACTTCAGAGCGTAGCATCATTAAACAACATATTTTAATGATTTTGAGAAGTGCATTTTGTGTGTTAGAAGGCTTGCATCTATTACGGTAACATACGCTGCATCCACATTTCGATTTTCATTTAATTTCGTTTTGCCATCGACACTAATCATTCCTGATTTTTTCATCGTTTCCAGACATGATTATGATTGTGATGACCTAAACATTTGTGTACCATTTGTTGTTGAGTGAAACAGGTATACGATACTGTATGGGTGACACAGAATATTGAATAACAACAGCTCATGTAAGTTCATACACTGACAATTTGCATGATTCATGTGAAAAACTAATTATAACAAGTTAATATCTGAAGCCTGCTTTTTTGTTTTGTTTGGGGGTCATTTTATGCACGGATCCTTTTCATTGATTACATAAACGCATACTGGAGGGTCAATATCTCATTATGAAATATATAATAAAACAGAGCAAACTGCATGCGATTTTAAAACATTTATAAAATTAAACATTTTCATTTTGCTAAATATGATATATTGCAAGTACTCCGTAACATATGATCTATATGATTATGACAAATTTTAGTAAATCATATAGAATATATGAATCTAACAACAGACAAATGAGAAAATAGTATCGTGTGTTCAGATACATTTTTAATAAATTACATAGTATATCAAACCAACAATATACCATAAGACAAATGAGAAAATAGTATGGTGTGTTCACATACATTTTCAATTCTGGATATATAGTATATCAAACTAACAATACACCATAAGACAAATGAGAAAATAGTATGGTGTGTTCAGACACATTTTCAATTCTGGATATATAGTATATCAAACTAACAATACACCATAAGACAAATGAGAAAATAGTATGGTGTGTTCAGATACATTTTCACTTATTGATATATAATATATGAAACTAACAATACACCATAAGACAAATGAGAAAACACTATGGTGTGTTAGGATCCGTTTGTAATAAATTATGAAGTTATGTAAGATGCAAAGATGGTGTTGTAAGTTCTACTTGAGAGAGGGAGAGAGAAGTATATCTAGCTAGCAATACATCATAAGCCAAATCAGAAAATAATATGGTTTGTTTAGATACATTTTTAATACTGGATATCAAAGGGACAAGAATCCCAAGAGGACATGATATCGCTCGCCTGTGTAGCTGACATATGTCAGCATGTGAAGGCAAATTCATACACGTATTGAAACTGCAAAGGGAAAAAATAAACGCTTGGAGCACACTGTCTATTCGTGTTGATGGCATTTATCTTTTTTCTTAGACCCTATACATATGATCTCTTTCTGGGGTTAAAACACGACAAGTCATTTATACAACCAGCATTGTACGCTAGATCTTTCTATCTTAACAAATTGGATCCTCATTAGTATGCATGGAGCTAACTCATAATCGAACTCTTGAAGGAATATTTGTTTGTTTTTTTCTGGATCAGGTAAGTCATAAAATACAATGATCCATACCTAAACCATCATCATTGACACCTTCAGGTTTAGTAACAGGTAACGCCCTACGGCAAAAATAAAAAGAACCCTTTGTTTCTCGCTTTTGCAGGATACATATGTAAACTCTGCATTATCATATTCTTTAAGAGTAGAATTTGTTAAATAGTCATTAATTTCATGCCTCCACCCCCAACACACACACACGCTTTCAGCGGATGTCATTTTTATCCCTCTAATATTTATTGTATTCACTATTAAAATATTTGCAATAACAACTATTTTGGTTAAACACACGAACACTTTATTTAAAATCTACCTTTTGAATAAATTGTAGCTTCCATTACTTGTTTTACTACTTTTTTAAATCATTTGTTGCTAGTGTTATAGTTCAATAACATTAGAAAGTACAATTAATTTAAAACCAACCGATACAAGTTTGCATTACATTCTAATTTTGTTGTAAACTAAACGGACTACGAACAAAGTAAACATTCAGATGAAAACATGTCTGAATCAAGGATTGAAAAGGTAAGCGTAACGTCAATAAAAAATAAATATCCACGTAGATTTTATATTGATATTCAACCTGGACAACGTTCACAATAATTTAGTAAACAAAAGCAGAAAAAGACTTAAGACAAAACAAGTAACAACAACACCAACTATTGATGAAAAAAAGCTTTTTCAAACAAGTGCATGTATTTCGTAGATGGTTTTTTAAAAATAGTTTACAAAATGTGGCAAACTCCTCTCTCTCTCTCTCTCTCTTTCTCTCTCTCTCTCTCTCTCTCTCTCTCTTTGATATATGGATTCACACTCCTTCGGCATATATGTAAAGCATAGGTAATATTTACGTTGTTCTCGAGCCTTGTAAACTAGTATCAATATTTATCTTTACTAAGGGGAATAAAGGGCACATGGTGGCCGAGTGGTCTAAGGCGCTCATCTTTACAAATCACTGACATTTCACCTCTGTCTGCGAGGGTATGTTAGAAAGTTTGGGGTTTTTCGGGTTCTTCCTCCACCAACTATACTTATCATGTACTGAAAATTGGCGTTAAACATGTTTAATCGCACTTGCATCTCAGTACATCATTACATGTCCATTCTCTCGGTGTGTGTGTGTGTTTCACACACACATGCACACACAGACACACACACACACACACACACACATGCTTTAGTTTGTTGGTTAGAAACAACAGTAAACCAAAATGATTAACTTCAGCACATTATAATTGTTGCTAAAACACTCTGTCTAGATTAAAACAACATATTTCCAACTATCATAAGTATAGTAACCGTGAGGGTAAAACAAAGTCGGTCCGTGTATTTATTACTCTAAGATGGTTGTTTCTAAAAATGTGTTTCCAATTTGATGAATGACGCTACGACCTCATAGTAAGCAAGCTAAATAACATATTTAAGATTGAGCACAAGTTTTGCCTGCTGTTGTAACATATAATTAGAGTGCCGAGACACTGAGACTTTTGCAACTAAAAAATTGAAAATAGACTGACGTGAATGGGATGGTAGTTTTGTTTAAAATAGGAGAGTTGGTGATAGTTGGGACATGATAGATGGAAGTAGAGATTTTTACTTTATAATAGGGATCATAACGTAGTAAGAGAGATAATGAAGTTAGTTTTGTTGATAATGGATTTTTATTGTATTTTATACTGTTTCTTTTACATCTAAAGGCGTGGGGTCTGTTGATGAGTTGGTGTTGATATGTAAGGATTATGAGGATGATGGTGTTGTTTTTTAAAAAAGAATTTATATGTTGGGTGGGGATAATATAGAACGAGGGAGAGATTTTAACTTTATAAGGGATGTCGTATTAGAGTTGATGTTATTAGGAATATTATAAATGGGAATAGAGATCTTTATTTTATTTATAAGAGGGCTGGTAGGGGGTAGGGGAGGGAGTGGAGGTTAATTATTTTATTTACACCCCTACTTTCAAATCCTGCCGTATTTGCATGCGATTTTAGTTTTGATTAAAAATAGTAGAGTAGGTGAGGGTAGCGACATTTTAGTAGATATTTGATTGGTAGATATAATTAAATGGATCGTGGATAGTAGGTAATTGGGTGTTGGATAGTAGATAATTCATCTGTGAATAGTAGGCAACTGGGTGCTGTGTGTTGATATTAGATAACTAGGCTCTGGGTAGTAGATAATGGGTTTGTGGATAGTAGGTAATTGGGTGCTAGATAGTAGATAACCTTGTGTTTATAGTAGATATTTGGTTGGTAGATAGCAGATAACTTGTTGGTGGTAGATCACTGAGTGTTGATAGTAGATAATAAGTTAGTGGATAGTATATAATGGGGTGCTGGATGTTAGACAACTAGGTGGTGGATAGTAGATTATTAAGCATTGATATGTTAGGATTCTGAGGATGGTAGTTTTGTTTTTCAATTAAGGAGGGTAGATGAGAATAGTGATATTATAGAATGGGGTAGAGATTTTAACTTTATAAGTGAAATTATAGGGTGGTACCTGAAAATAAAGAACTTAGATTTGTTATGAAGCAAAATAAAATATGTTATTTAATTTCCTCTCCAGAATAAAACCAACATCTTCGAAACAGACAGACTCCTCATGTAAAACCTATGTCGTCAAACGGCATTTCAGTTCGAGAGCATCTCGTCGCTTCATGCTATACTGTTTAAAAGAGCAAACATACCTTTCAACATGGCAGCCTCATGTTAATTTCCAATTTGTCCCCATAAACGTTCGACCCTTTGACCCTATAAACTTTCGACTACTAATTTTCCCATGTTAATTTTACTTTTGTCCCTATAAACATTCGACCCTATTTAACACATGACTTCTCTAAAGCATTTCAATTAGAAGTCAAACAAAACTCGCTTTTCTCTCCCAAACCCACGTTACACTGACACAAAACATACCTTTCAACATGGCGACTATGTTAAATTCCCCTTATTCCCCGTACATTTTTTATCCTATTTAACACAGGACTGCCCATATGCCCTATAGTGCCGTCCTCTACTACTTAGGGTGTAAGAAACTATGCAACTGGTAATAGCATGAGTAAGAAACTATGCAAATGGTACAAACATCAGTAGCAAACTATGTAATAAGTACTAGCAGAAGTAAGAAACTATGCAACTGGTACTAGCAGAAGTAAGAAACTATGCAAATGGTAATAGCAGTAGTAGCAAATTAACAACTTCTACTAGCTGGAGTAACAAACTATGCAACTGGTTCTAGCAGTAGTACCAAATTATGCAACTGATACTAGCAGTAGTAGCACACCGCAACTTGTACTAGCAGGAGTAACAAACTATGCAATTGGTTCTAGCAAGAGTAATAAACTATGCAAATGGTACTAGCAGTAGTACCAAATTATGCAACTGATACTAGCAGTAGTAGCAAATTAACAACTTCTACTAGCAGGAGTAATAAACTATGCAATTGGTTCTAGCAAGAGTAATAAACTATGCAAATGGTTCTAGCAGTAGTACCAAATTATGCAACTGATACTAGCAGTAGGGGCTTTGAGATTTTTGTTTTATTTTTTATTTTATTTTTTTTCATGAATAGAAAATGCATCACAATAACACACTTGTCCATGGATTGATGCAGAAATTTTTAAATATAAATTGATATCTTTTAAAATTTGAAACAGAAAGTGGCCAAGGCTTGGAACATAGTTGACTTTGATCAACTTCCACATAAGAAGATTCTGAGCAGTGCAAGAACAGGCTGTATGAAAATAGTATGCCAAGAGCAAGACACGCTTAACAGTCACACCTATCAATAGCATCCCAATATGGGAAATGGTGGAAAAAAAACGTTTGTACATATGCAACATTAATATGCAGATTCACCTTTCAAACTAGGTGTATGAACAAGTACAATGAATCTAATTCCATTATCGTTATCGTCATTATTATTATTATTATTTTCAACAACAACACTAGATGTTTAAGTACTATTAGCTGTATTGTTATCACTATCATTATTATTATTATCATTATCATCATCATTATCATCATTATTATTATTATTATTATTAATATAAATATTATTTTTCTAACATATCTAGTTTAATTGCACTCTTTAACAAAATAACAAAACACATGTATATGTTGTTCTCTACCAAAATTATGTTCCACGCAGGTTTATTGTATCCGGCATAGTTTAATTAATCCTATAAATTAAATTATCACTGGCCTTTAAAACAACTTACTGGTGTTTGTTTTGTGCGTCAGGACGAAAGAAAAATTTAACTTCTAATTAATAGCTTACATGGGACTGTGAAACAGAATATTGATCCTTTCTTATATAATCATCTTATATAATTAGGCTTTGACACAGCTGTTTACACCTCAAACGATATCTGGATTAGCGGGTTTCTCAGTTCACAAAGAACAAAGGACATTCGGCTTATGCGAGAGGCTTGTGATAAATAGGGAATAAAAGTAAGCTTAATATGGCTATTGTTAACAAGACTTGAAACTTCGACTTCCTTTAAAGACAAGTTTTGTAAATATTAAATAGACCCTGAGGCTAATGACCGGTATGTAACTCCTATTTCTCCTCAAATAGTAACAATTAACTTGCTTCGTCAGAGATCGCTTCAATTCACATCCAATAAATAAAGGATGAAGATATCGAACTGTACCAGCAACACTGCAAAGAAGGCGACTCCCATTTATGCTGAGACAACATGGCTATGTTTCCACCATCAAGCGCACGAATTGATTCGACCCTCTCTTCTAATGATAAAACTTCATCGTTTTCAAATTTGATATACTGGCATATTTAACTTCCTTTGATAGTGTGACGGGAGAATGGTGAGTACAAGGGACATAATAAATGTTTACACAGTGATTCGCTTTATACACTTATATCTAAACAATGTCTTCATCGTGACAAAAAAAAGTAATTTGCATGCAGAGTGCGGTCGCTACCGATTCGCTCCAGTGACAGCTTAAGGACCGCTATATACATGACCTTTTTATAGGAAATTTGCTGTGGAGAAGGAGATTAGAATGGTCGGTGAGATCAGATGACCACTATATTAAGGTGACCGTTCAGACAAGTTTGACTGTACGAATACAAAACATGACAGCAATATTATGAACATAAACACGTTTAGTTTTGTAAATAACTAATAATACAGAACTAAAAATATGAAGGGTGAAAGAAACAACAACTCATTTACTTCGTCAACAACAAATAACTCTGCTAAAATACTAAAATACCTGGCAACAAAAGAACCATGAAAATGATATACATATAAGCAGCAGTTATTTTATGGTATGCATCCATTACATGCATAAAGGGATATATACGTGTTTTTTTAGTAGATAAAAGCAAATATTTCACGAGTAAAGTAGAAACTTTGTATTCTCATGAATGGCCAAGCCACGAGTGACAATATAAATAAAAATGTTTCAACCTCACGAGTGAAATACTTCCTTATATCTACTCAAAAAACTTAGATTTTCTTCTCATTATATATTTAAAAAGGCAAAACCCTTATATTTACAGGGATTTGTTTGTCCATTTTGTGTCAATGCGATTCACATCTGCATTGCTACACTGATAAAAAGAAGTTCCGAAATTTTACAATAATTTTAGAACAGTGATTTGTTTCAAATTTAGAGTGTAATATAATGTTTCAAATTGTATATTTTGACAAATTAATGAATGTTTGAATGCGAAAAGTTTAAGATTTTTATTTTTCTTAACACATGTCTTGCGCGGATTTATACCGTGAACATTGCTGGGGATGGGATACTATAGCAACATGACAGAACGCTCCAACAGACTTCAGAGCGTAGCATCATTAAACAACATATTTTAATGATTTTGAGAAGTGCATTTTGTGTGTTAGAAGGCTTGCATCTATTACGGTAACATACGCTGCATCCACATTTCGATTTTCATTTAATTTCGTTTTGCCATCGACACTAATCATTCCTGATTTTTTCATCGTTTCCAGACATGATTATGATTGTGATGACCTAAACATTTGTGTACCATTTGTTGTTGAGTGAAACAGGTATACGATACTGTATGGGTGACACAGAATATTGAATAACAACAGCTCATGTAAGTTCATACACTGACAATTTGCATGATTCATGTGAAAAACTAATTATAACAAGTTAATATCTGAAGCCTGCTTTTTTGTTTTGTTTGGGGGTCATTTTATGCACGGATCCTTTTCATTGATTACATAAACGCATACTGGAGGGTCAATATCTCATTATGAAATATATAATAAAACAGAGCAAACTGCATGCGATTTTAAAACATTTATAAAATTAAACATTTTCATTTTGCTAAATATGATATATTGCAAGTACTCCGTAACATATGATCTATATGATTATGACAAATTTTAGTAAATCATATAGAATATATGAATCTAACAACAGACAAATGAGAAAATAGTATCGTGTGTTCAGATACATTTTTAATAAATTACATAGTATATCAAACCAACAATATACCATAAGACAAATGAGAAAATAGTATGGTGTGTTCACATACATTTTCAATTCTGGATATATAGTATATCAAACTAACAATACACCATAAGACAAATGAGAAAATAGTATGGTGTGTTCAGACACATTTTCAATTCTGGATATATAGTATATCAAACTAACAATACACCATAAGACAAATGAGAAAATAGTATGGTGTGTTCAGATACATTTTCACTTATTGATATATAATATATGAAACTAACAATACACCATAAGACAAATGAGAAAACACTATGGTGTGTTAGGATCCGTTTGTAATAGATTATGAAGTTATGTAAGATGCAAAGATGGTGTTGTAAGTTCTACTTGAGAGAGGGAGAGAGAAGTATATCTAGCTAGCAATACATCATAAGCCAAATCAGAAAATAATATGGTTTGTTTAGATACATTTTTAATACTGGATATCAAAGGGACAAGAATCCCAAGAGGACATGATATCGCTCGCCTGTGTAGCTGACATATGTCAGCATGTGAAGGCAAATTCATACACGTATTGAAACTGCAAACGGAAAAAAATAAACGCTTGGAGCACACTGTCTATTCGTGTTGATGGCATTTATCTTTTTTCTTAGACCCTATACATATGATCTCTTTCTGGGGTTAAAACACGACAAGTCATTTATACAACCAGCATTGTACGCTAGATCTTTCTATCTTAACAAATTGGATCCTCATTAGTATGCATGGAGCTAACTCATAATCGAACTCTTGAAGGAATATTTGTTTGTTTTTTTCTGGATCAGGTAAGTCATAAAATACAATGATCCATACCTAAACCATCATCATTGACACCTTCAGGTTTAGTAACAGGTAACGCCCTACGGCAAAAATAAAAAGAACCCTTTGTTTCTCGCTTTTGCAGGATACATATGTAAACTCTGCATTATCATATTCTTTAAGAGTAGAATTTGTTAAATAGTCATTAATTTCATGCCTCCACCCCCAACACACACACACGCTTTCAGCGGATGTCATTTTTATCCCTCTAATATTTATTGTATTCACTATTAAAATATTTGCAATAACAACTATTTTGGTTAAACACACGAACACTTTATTTAAAATCTACCTTTTGAATAAATTGTAGCTTCCATTACTTGTTTTACTACTTTTTTAAATCATTTGTTGCTAGTGTTATAGTTCAATAACATTAGAAAGTACAATTAATTTAAAACCAACCGATACAAGTTTGCATTACATTCTAATTTTGTTGTAAACTAAACGGACTACGAACAAAGTAAACATTCAGATGAAAACATGTCTGAATCAAGGATTGAAAAGGTAAGCGTAACGTCAATAAAAAATAAATATCCACGTAGATTTTATATTGATATTCAACCTGGACAACGTTCACAATAATTTAGTAAACAAAAGCAGAAAAAGACTTAAGACAAAACAAGTAACAACAACACCAACTATTGATGAAAAAAAGCTTTTTCAAACAAGTGCATGTATTTCGTAGATGGTTTTTTAAAAATAGTTTACAAAATGTGGCAAACTCCTCTCTCTCTCTCTCTCTTTCTCTCTCTCTCTCTCTCTCTCTCTCTCTCTCTCTCTCTCTCTCTCTCTCTCTTTGATATATGGATTCACACTCCTTCGGCATATATGTAAAGCATAGGTAATATTTACGTTGTTCTCGAGCCTTGTAAACTAGTATCAATATTTATCTTTACTAAGGGGAATAAAGGGCACATGGTGGCCGAGTGGTCTAAGGCGCTCATCTTTACAAATCACTGACATTTCACCTCTGTCTGCGAGGGTATGTTAGAAAGTTTGGGGTTTTTCGGGTTCTTCCTCCACCAACTATACTTATCATGTACTGAAAATTGGCGTTAAACATGTTTAATCGCACTTGCATCTCAGTACATCATTACATGTCCATTCTCTCGGTGTGTGTGTGTGTGTTTCACACACACATGCACACACAGACACACACACACACACACACACACATGCTTTAGTTTGTTGGTTAGAAACAACAGTAAACCAAAATGATTAACTTCAGCACATTATAATTTTTGCTAAAACACTCTGTCTAGATTAAAACAACATATTTCCAACTATCATAAGTATAGTAACCGTGAGGGTAAAACAAAGTCGGTCCGTGTATTTATTACTCTAAGATGGTTGTTTCTAAAAATGTGTTTCCAATTTGATGAATGACGCTACGACCTCATAGTAAGCAAGCTAAATAACATATTTAAGATTGAGCACAAGTTTTGCCTGCTGTTGTAACATATAATTAGAGTGCCGAGACACTGAGACTTTTGCAACTAAAAACTTGAAAATAGACTGACGTGAATGGGATGGTAGTTTTGTTTAAAATAGGAGAGTTGGTGATAGTTGGGACATGATAGATGGAAGTAGAGATTTTTACTTTATAATAGGGATCATAACGTAGTAAGAGAGATAATGAAGTTAGTTTTGTTGATAATGGCTTTTTATTGTATTTTATACTGTTTCTTTTACATCTAAAGGCGTGGGGTCTGTTGATGAGTTGGTGTTGATATGTAAGGATTATGAGGATGATGGTGTTGTTTTTTAAAAAAGAATTTATATGTTGGGTGGGGATAATATAGAACGAGGGAGAGATTTTAACTTTATAAGGGATGTCGTATTAGAGTTGATGTTATTAGGAATATTATAAATGGGAATAGAGATCTTTATTTTATTTATAAGAGGGCTGGTAGGGGGTAGGGGAGGGAGTGGAGGTTAATTATTTTATTTACACCCCTACTTTCAAATCCTGCCGTATTTGCATGCGATTTTAGTTTTGATTAAAAATAGTAGAGTAGGTGAGGGTAGCGACATTTTAGTAGATATTTGATTGGTAGATATAATTAAATGGATCGTGGATAGTAGGTAATTGGGTGTTGGATAGTAGATAATTCATCTGTGAATAGTAGGCAACTGGGTGCTGTGTGTTGATATTAGATAACTAGGCTCTGGGTAGTAGATAATGGGTTTGTGGATAGTAGGTAATTGGGTGCTAGATAGTAGATAACCTTGTGTTTATAGTAGATATTTGGTTGGTAGATAGCAGATAACTTGTTGGTGGTAGATCACTGAGTGTTGATAGTAGATAATAAGTTAGTGGATAGTATATAATGGGGTGCTGGATGTTAGACAACTAGGTGGTGGATAGTAGATTATTAAGCATTGATATGTTAGGATTCTGAGGATGGTAGTTTTGTTTTTCAATTAAGGAGGGTAGATGAGAATAGTGATATTATAGAATGGGGTAGAGATTTTAACTTTATAAGTGAAATTATAGGGTGGTACCTGAAAATAAAGAACTTAGATTTGTTATGAAGCAAAATAAAATATGTTATTTAATTTCCTCTCCAGAATAAAACCAACATCTTCGAAACAGACAGACTCCTCATGTAAAACCTATGTCGTCAAACGGCATTTCAGTTCGAGAGCATCTCGTCGCTTCATGCTATACTGTTTAAAAGAGCAAACATACCTTTCAACATGGCAGCCTCATGTTAATTTCCAATTTGTCCCCATAAACGTTCGACCCTTTGACCCTATAAACTTTCGACTACTAATTTTCCCATGTTAATTTTACTTTTGTCCCTATAAACATTCGACCCTATTTAACACATGACTTCTCTAAAGCATTTCAATTAGAAGTCAAACAAAACTCGCTTTTCTCTCCCAAACCCACGTTACACTGACACAAAACATACCTTTCAACATGGCGACTATGTTAAATTCCCCTTATTCCCCGTACATTTTTTATCCTATTTAACACAGGACTGCCCATATGCCCTATAGTGCCGTCCTCTACTACTTAGGCTGTCAGAGATTCGTTCATCATTAAGTGGTGTTTATATATAAACATCTCATTCACATCTTTGTGTTAAGTGTCTTCGTTAAAACCAATCCAACCCGGCTTCATCTTGTTACAATTCCGAGAAATCGTTATGTTAAGAAATGAGTGAGGATCCATTTTCCGAAACTAATCCATGCTGCCATAAAGTCTCATGAATACTGTACATTATGACGTCTGCTTCTAGTAATTGACTAGTAACTTGGTTTGAGAAATATCTTCCCAACACCGACTCTGTCATAATCAAACAAATAATCACTCAAATCTAACAACGCTATACACGGAGACGTAAATACAGATAGCACATACCCTTAGTCTGTTACATTATTAGTATGACTGTATCAATAATAGTTGTAGCAGTAGTATTAGTAGTAATAGTAGAAGCAGTAGTAGTTATAGTTGTAGTGGTGGTAGTAGTAGTAGTAGCAGCAGTAATAATAGTAGCAGTAGCATTAGTAAGTGTTTGTACTAATTATACGAGTTTTTTTCTTATTGTCTATAAAGGATTTTCCCTCTTTACATGAAAAAAACACGGAGAGGAACCCAAAATCGTGCAGTACATATTGTGCATTATTAAATCACAAAATTATTTGTATGATGTCTAATTTGAGACAGTATATCAATTTGTTATGCAATAAATGTAATTACGATAAAACAGTAAAGGCAAAGAATCCAATAGAAATAGCATTAAGTCTCTGAATGTCCATGGATTTACAGATTATCTATTTCTTGCGTGGTACTTCGTTTTTTTAATGTGTCCGATTTCCAATTAATACACAGAGTAATCTATTTCTTACATGGTACTTCCCTTTTAACTGTGTCCGATTTCCGTACTAGTGCAACCTAGTATTGAAACAACACAGGTCTGTATCTTATCTTCAGGAGCGTCTTGAAACCTACTCATGCCTGCAGTATTACCAATATTAGATTTTATTACCATTTTTGTTCATTTTTATATTTGAACTTAGACTACTTACAAAAACAATGAGGTAGATTAATAATGGACTAAATTAACTGTTGATGCAACAAAGAATGAAAGATTCCACTATGTAAATCTTATTAGATTTAACAGATTCTTCGTTAAGAAACTATGCAACTGGTACTAGCAGGTGTAAGAAACTATGCAACTGGTACTAGCAGGAGTAAGAAACTATGCAACAGGTACTAGCATGAGTAACAAACTATGCAACTGGTACTAGCATGAGTAGCAAACTATGCAACTGGTACTAGCAGAAGTAAGCAACTATGTAACTAGTACTAGCATGAGTAAGAAACTATGCAACTGGATCTAGCATGAGTAGCAAACTATGCAACTGGTACTATAAGGTGGAAAAAACTATGCAACTGGTACTAGCATGAGTAATAAACTATGCAAATGTACTAACATCAGTAGCAAGCTATGCAAATGGTACTAGCAGAAGTAAGAATCTATGCAACTGGTACTAGCAATAGTAGCAAATTATGCAACTTGTACTAGCATGCATAACAAACTATGCAACTTGTACCAGCAGGAGTAACAAACTATGCAACTGATACTAGCAGGAGTAATAAACTATGCAGCTTATACAAGCAGGAGTAACAAACTACGCAATTGGTACTTGCAAGAGTAACAAACTATGCAACAGGTACTAGCAGTAGTTTCTAATTGTGCAACTTGTACTAGCAGTAGTAGCACGCCGCAATTTGTACTAGCAGAATTAACAAACTATGCAACAGGTACTAGCAGGAGTAACAAACTATGCAATAGGTACTAGCAGGAGTAACAAAATCTTTAATTACTTCTGTAATATATTTAACAACACAACAATATCGTAAAGCACTATTCCTCATTTCACAAGATGAAAGTATCTGTTATTCACTCGGAGCAAGAAAATTTCATTTTTATTTTATGCTCAAACGTTTTAGCTTGCAATATGTATAACACATTGAAGTAGCAGATTTCTTATTGTATCCCGCGCGATAATGTCAGCGGTTAACCGTGTATGTTCTCTTGTGTTGTGTGTATTCGCACAGAAAATATCAGTAGTAACATAATTTTCATTCCCAATTCAAGGTAAAACAACACATAAAAAATTTTACAAAACAATTGAACAAAATTTATATGCAAATCGCTGTGCTTGAATTCGGTTCGTCTGCATGTGGGGCGCCCGTATTTACCACTAGAACATGCAAGCGTCTAAAAATGGCTCAACATTTCTTGCTGATAATGTTATCGACGCGGCAGTGAAAAATTATATCTCGTATTTCACTCCAGTAAATTAAAAAAATTATTTCTCTTGGAAAATCCAGTAATTCAAGGCCTAGCATAATGTAAAGAGAGGATATTTGCTTGAAACGATGAATAACGGATTTATTTTATATAGTGGGTGAAAAACTCAGTATTTTCATCCACGAGATGAAATATATCCATCATTCACTCGAAGCCAGCAAATTTTCTAACAATTTTATGCTCAAACGTATTGGCTAGCAATAACCCTAACCCTGACATCCGTAGAATAAGCTATATCAGTTCTGAAGAATAAGCTATTACATATCAGTTCTGTAGAATAAGCTATTACATATCAGTTCTGTAGAATAAGCTATAACATATCAGTTCTGTAGAATAAGCTACTACACATAAATTCTGTAGAATAAGCTACTACATATCAGTTCTGTAGAATAAGCTACTACACATCAATTCTGTAGAATAAGCTATTACATATCAGTTCTGTAGAATAAGCTACTACATATCAGTTCTGTAGAATAAGCTACTACATATCAGTTCTGTAAAATAAGCTACTACACATCAATTCTGTAGAATAAGCTACTACATATCACTTCTGTAGAATAAGCTATAACATATCAGTTCTGTAGAATAAGCTATAACATATCAGTTCTGTAGAATAAGCTATCACATATCAGTTCTGTAGAATAGGCAATTACATATCAGTTCTGTAGAATAAGCTATCACATATCAGTTCTGTAGAATAAGCTATAACATATCAGTTATGTAGAATAAGCTATAACATATATATTCTGTAGAATTAGCTATTACATATCAGTTCTGTAGAATAAGCTATTACATATCAGTTCTGTAGAATAAGCTACTACATATCAGTTCTGTAGAATAAGCTACTACATATCAGTTCTGTAAAATAAGCTACTACACATCAATTCTGTAGAATAAGCTACTACATATCACTTCTGTAGAATAAGCTATAACATATCAGTTCTGTAGAATAAGCTATAACATATCAGTTCTGTAGAATAAGCTATCACATATCAGTTCTCTAGAATAGGCAATTACATATCAGTTCTCTAGAATAAGCTATCACATATCAGTTCTGTAGAATAAGCTATAACATATCAGTTATGTAGAATAAGCTATAACATATATATTCTGTAGAATTAGCTATTACATATCAGTTCTGTAGAATAAGCTATTACATATCAGTTCTGTAGAATAGGCAATTACATATCAGTTCTGTAGAATAAGCTATTACATATCAGTTCTGTAGAATAAGCTATAACATATCAGTTATGTAGAATAAGCTATAACATATATATTCTGTAGAATTAGCTATTACATATCAGTTCTGTAGAATAAGCTATTACATATCAGTTCTGTAGAATAAGCTACTACATATCAGTTCTGTAGAATAAGCTACTACATATCAGTTCTGTAAAATAAGCTACTACACATCAATTCTGTAGAATAAGCTACTACATATCACTTCTGTAGAATAAGCTATAACATATCAGTTCTGTAGAATAAGCTATAACATATCAGTTCTGTAGAATAAGCTATCACATATCAGTTCTGTAGAATAGGCAATTACATATCAGTTCTGTAGAATAAGCTATTACATATCAGTTCTGTAGAATAAGCTATAACATATCAGTTATGTAGAATAAGCTATAACATATATATTCTGTAGAATTAGCTATTACATATCAGTTCTGTAGAATAAGCTATTACATATCAGTTCTGTAGAATAAGCTACTACATATCAGAGGAGCTCAGATTTCGCTCAAAACTGGATAGAAGTAGGACAATTCGATCATAAATCACTGTTTAATTATCTGCAGAAATATACTTGTGAATACTTAGGCTATTATACGGCAAGATTTTATTTTACCAAACAGGCGAATAGTGTAGCGAAATGACTGTAACATACATTCCAGTGCCTCGGTCGTTATATTTTAGTTTGAGTGACGTTATGACGTTATTTTGTACGTCATGTGATATTTTTATTACACATATTGCATATATGACAATTATGATATGGGTATATTAATGTAAATAACTCTGTAATCATGTGATAATAATAATAATAATAATAATAATAATAATAATAATAATAATAATAATAATAATAATTTTAATAATAATATAACCAACACACTAAGATGTATCTCCCTTTGACAATTTTGTATGTGGTCTAGGCACTCGAGTGTGTTGCTTGTGTTTTAGAAATGTATCAGTGTGCTCGTTTTGTTCTCGTTATTTCTTTGAAACAAGTGGTGTTCCTTTGAAACATATTCGAACTCCTACCCGAGATCGTAATATTAATTTTGGAAAATAATCAGTTGTGCTTGGATAATCTCGTACACACACCAGAAGATGGTAATAATAATTTCTAAACGTAGTACAAGGTGTGTCCATCCTCTCACAACTATACTACGTGTTTGTGTGTGTGTGTGTGTGGGGGGGGGGGGGGTGATATAAATATAATCAAATAGTTGTAAGAGTTATAATTCTTTCATACCTTGAATCAAACACGCGCCGCAAGTAACGGCAATCGTCGTCTAGTTCTCATGCACCAGAGCTCAAATCCATTCGGCCATGCGCTGCCCCCAACCCCCCAAAAAACGACCCCACCCCGACCCCTCAGCGAAAAAGTTTGCAACAACTTTGCAACTTTAAATGAAAGAGCTCGACCTGAAAAGGAGCCAACTCTCTAGGTAATTAACGCTCAGCTAAGTGCCCAATGGTTGGTTGTTTTCTTTTGTTCCATTAAGGGAAGATAGTATGTGTGTGTATATGCAGGGCCGTCGCAAATTTGCGCTGGACGAAACAGCGGCCCGGGCAAGCGTTGCCTTCGGCTTCCCACCCCCACCCATAACTGGAAAAAAAATACCGCAAAGTCCATGAAATGGCCCCCACGGGCGGTTGCCCGTATCGCTCGCCCCTTACGACAGCCCTGTGGATATGGTTAAACTCTAAAAATAGCCACTGTATGAGCTATAAAAGGCGAGATGAATACGCCTTCACAAACTATCGGAAGACCTTTACTCTAACAGTATATCGATCTGTAAGCATAACCATCATATATTTCATCATCGATGTGATATTGAATGTACAAACATTTGTACACAGGTAATATTCAACAAGTACTGCCCCCAAACGAGACTACTTTAGACAAGAGGTTCCCAACCTCAGGTCGCGACCCAAATCAAGGTCGCGGAGTGGGTGGGTGGGAGGGCACAGTTGGGTCGCGAACTGTCATCGGGAGAAAATTGTTTATACATATTTAAATCATATCATAAGTCCATAAGTCTGAGGGACGGGAGGTCCTCTTGGCGGCCAATTTAGGGTCGCAGCAGAAAAAAAGTTTGGGAACCACTGCTTTAGACAGAGCATTGCTGAATACAATTACGCTGTTTAACAAAATGTCAAATATTTCCTGAAAATTATCTTTAATTTTGAAAATTATTGACCCGTGGTTGAACAAATTCAAAGAACTTTTCTCAGCTGAAGCTGTGAATGCTATGAATGGGTTCTATTTCATTTTATCCTAAATTCCACCCTTAGGTATGTTCTAAAGTCTTTTAATTGCTTGGCTAAAATTTGGCCGAATGGTGTTTTAAAAAATAAAATCACCTCTGTAGAAGGGAGGTGACTCCTACAAACAAAAGGAAATTATTTGGCGAGTTTACTCACATTGTTCGTATGTATTTTCCTTTAAACTCCTATCATGATAATAATAATAATAATAATAATAATAATAATAATAATAATATAATAGAAGTAATAACTTTATTTAACACCCTGAGTCCATACACAAAAATCAGCTATTTCACACAAGATATGACAAAATAAATATTAATAGAACCGTTTGCTCCAACGATCATTTATTGATGAATTAAGCAGCATGCAAGTAAAACGCTTCTTTCATGATTTTGTTGTCTTTTGTGAATAAAAACAAAACAAACCTCTCAAATAGTTACAAGGTATACATTGCAAGTTTGAGATTTTTTTCTCAGTATTCCTGCATACAATTTAATGTTGTGTACTGTGGTATACTGATCTAAAATTGCAGTATTATTCCTACATATAATTTATTCAGGTATATTGATCGAGGATATCTACAGTAATATTCCTACATACAATTTACTTAGGTATACTGATCTAAAATACAGTAATATTCCTACATACAATTTACTGAGGTATATTGATCTAAAATATAGTAATATTCCTGCATACAATTGACTGTGGTATATTGTCGACCAGTTTCTAACAGGATGATTACAATCCGCGTGTGGGCATCTCCCTTTAACATCACTATCATACAGGTCTATGCCCCAACATCGGACCATGATGACGAGGAACTGAATGAGTTCTACGACCAGCTTCAACTCTCATAGACCAGACATCCAAGAAGGATATTCTAGTTATTCAAGGAGACTAGAATGCTAAGGTAGAAGAAGACGCACAAGCAGACTGGCGAGAAGTATGTGGTCCATACTGTAATAAGCAGACCAATGAGAGAGGACTCAAGCTCCTGGACTTCGCCACATACAACAACCTAGTGCTAACGAACACCCTTGGCCCCCACAAACTATCCAGAAGATGGATTTGGCACAGCCCAGACGGAAAACATCACAACCAGATTGATTACATATTGGTGAGAAAGCGCTTCCGGTCATTGCCAGAACACGTAGCTTCCCATGAGCTGATATAGGAAGCGACCATGACTTGCTGATGATGTCTATCAAACTTCGTCTGAGGAAGACCAATAAGCCAAGACAAGTTAGGATTAGGTTCGACCTTGAAAAACTTAAAGATCCAAGCGTGGCACAAGCATTTGAAGCATCAATAGGCGGCAAATTTGCACCACTCACAATTCTGAGACATGAAGAAATAAACCTAGACTCCTTGATCATCACCTTCAACAAGGCAGTAATATCCATCCAAGGTGCAATTGGACCTTATGAAGATCTGCTCACCACTGTAAAGAAACGCAAACTAAGATAGTATGGTCGCGTCTCACGCTCAACTGGCCTGTCAAAGACAATCCTACAGGGCACAATGAGAGGAAAGAAAAAACGAGTCAGACAGAAGAAGAGATTGGAAAACAATATCAAAGAGTGGACAGGCATGGACTTTGCAAAGTCCCAAAGAGCAGTGGAAAACAGGGCGAAATGGAGAGAGATTGTCGCAAAGTCATCAGTGGCGCCCCTACGAAATATAAATCTAAATATTGATCTAAAATACAGTAATATTCCTACATACAATTTACTGAGGTTTACTGATCTAAAATACAGTAATATTACCACATACTGATGTTTACTGATCTAAAATACAGTAATATTCATACATACAAGTTACTGAGGTATACTGACCATGCTGTAAAACACGACAAATTTTAATATAACAAGCATGCAAACTTTCACTTTCATGCATCTAGTGATTTCGTAACAGCAGAAGTAGTAGTAGTAGCAATAGTAGTAGTAGTAGTGGAGTAGTAGTAGTAGTAGAAGTAGTAGAAGCAATAGCAGCATTAGTAATAGTTGAAGTAGCAACAGTAACCGTTATATGTAGAAGTAGCGGTAGTACTAGCAGCAACAGTAATAATGATAATAGTAGTGTGTAGTGGAGTAGCAGTAGTAGTAGTAATAGTAGAAGCAATAGTAGCATTAGTAATAGTTTAAGTAACAACAGTAACCGTTATATGTACTTGCAGCAACAATAATAATGATAATAGTAGTAGTAGCAACAGTATGCTTTATAATGTCAGTCATTATAGCATTCGCTAAAATAGTTCTACTTCAAGAATTTTTTTAATAAATTAGGAGGCAAATCCTTTAGTGTCGTAGAGCGCATGTATTCAATGGTCGCCATCTTTGGAGCAATATTACAATTACTAGTAGTAGCTTTTGTTGTTCCTGCTGTAGCTGTTGTAGTTGTCGGAGTTGTATTAGTACATTTAGTTGTAGTTGTAGTAGAATTAGTAGAAGTAGGAGTATATCTTCTGTTTGGCTTTTGATTTGCGTTGCTTGGTTACCATCCACATAGTATTCCTTTCTATTTTCTGCAATCAATCTTTCTATCCTATTTATTCATGTATTTAGCATTTCTTGTTCGTAATTTCTGTATATTTGTGTTTTGACATGTTCTGTCTGTATTTAATTGTTCTCACACATATACACTTAAATGTATAATCATCTAAAGTTAATAAGACATAATAATAGGCGTTCGATCTTCCACAATGAAGCTACTTTTTTAAATATGTAATCTTTACAACGTTGGTAGTTCAATTTTCGTATCTACATTTCCTTACTATTTTTTTCTTTTGTTTTGATTTTGTTTTTTGTTTTTGTTTTTTTCTTTGTTTTTTTTTTAGCTACATTTATTATAGTAGTATGATTCGTGAGTCTTAGTATTCCAGTAATTTTTAGAATAGATACATGGGAATGTTTTAATTGTATGGTCCATTGAATCAGGAAATGAGTCACTGATCATGATTAGTCACTATCTTTAAGCTTTAAGTCACTATTGTGTTGCTGTGCCGTTAGCCGCTACTACATACTTGTCGTAGAAAAAAAAATCACCGCTGCCTAGGTTCGAACTAAAGACCTTTCATGTATACTCATATGCGATACGCCTAAGCCAAACGGTCTCAGTAACTAATCCTAGGAGACCATTTTTTAGCACTTTAGTTTTACTGGTCTAGTGCCTTTTTCCATTAATTTGGTTTTTAATGTTCTTGCATCCTATATGATATGGTAATACAAAAAAATAAGAGTAGACAAGTGATTAATTTGTTTGTGAAATAATACCCTCAAGTCTGCCTGGTTTATCGCTTTTTAATGTTCTCGTAATTAGTATATGGTGGGTATCAAGGCCCAAGAATGGCACTTGAGGCCCGTACGATAATTTAACATGCTGGGCCTCTCTGGGCCCGTACGGAATTTAACATGGAGGGTGGCAGTATAGGCCCGTACGGAAAATTAACATGGAGGAGGCAGTCTGGGCTCAAAGATGGCAGTCTGGGCAAATAAGATGGCAGTCTGAGCCCAAACGGGAAATTAACTCATACGTGGGGGCACTCTAGGCCCCTACGGGAAATTAACATTGCTGGGCCTAGAGAGGCACAATACGTGGGGGCACTCTAGGTCCAAGGTGGGGCACTTGAGACCCAAAAGGGTTTATGGGACAGAAGTATTTTTAGAGAAAGAAGTGTTTATGGGTACAGAAGTGCTTATGGGAACAGATGGGGGTCTGCGAGAATTTAACATGGGAATAGTTATCTACTATCCAATTACTTAGTGATCGACTATCCAATACTTATTTATCTACTATCCTATACTTAGTTATCTACTATCCAATATTTAGTTATCTACTATCAAATTACGTATCTATCTACTATCCAATTACTTAGTTTTCTACTATCCAATATCTCATACGCACTATCCAAAACGCCTTCTGTGGTGCCTAGAAACCCACACTTACTATCAGACGAAAAAGGTATGATTTTTGAAAGAAGGGATGAAATAAAAAGAAAACATAATATCCAACACCCATTTTTTATTATTATCCAACACCCACTTTTTGAATACTATCCAATACACACTTTTTGATTACTATCCACCACCCGTTTTGTCATTACTATCCACCACCCATTTTTTCATTACTATCCAACATCCATTTTTTTATTACTATCCAACACACACTCTTTGATTACTATCCAACATCCATGCTTACATTACTATCCAACACCCATTTTTTGATTACTATCCAACACCCACTTTTTGAATACTATCCAATACACACTTTTTGATTACTATCCACCACCCGTTTTGTCATTACTATCCACCACCCATTTTTTCATTACTATCCAACATCCATTTTTTATTACTATCCAACACACACTCTTTGATTACTATCCAACATCCATGCTTACATTACTATCCAACACCCATTTTTTGATTACTATCCAACACCCACTTTTTCATTACTATCCAACACCCTTTTTTTCATTACTATTCAACACCCACTTTTTGAATACTATCCAACAGCCATTTTTTGATTACTATCCAACGCCCATTTTGTGATTACTATCCAACACCCACTTTTGTATTACTATTCAACACCGACTTTTTCAATACTATCCACCACCCACTTTTTGATTACTATCCACCACCCACTTTTTTATTACTATCCAACACCCATTTTGCATTACTATCAAACACCCACGTTTTCATTACTATCCAACACACTTTTTGAATACTATCCAACACACACTTTTTGATTGCTATCTAACAACCATTTTTTCATTACTATCCAACACCCATTTTTTATTACTATCCGACACCCAATTTTTCATTACTATTCCATTACCCACTTTTTGAATACTATCCAGCAACCACTTTTTGATTACTATCCAACAACCACTTTTTGATTACATGCCAACACCCACCTTTTGATTACTATCCTACACCCACTTTTTTATTACTATCCAGCACCCATGTTTTATTACTATCCAACACTCACTTTTTGATTACTATCCAACACCCACTTTTTGATTACTATCCAACACGCTGTGGGAGTGATCAAGGTCCCCTACACTTGCTAACCAACTAAAAGGTAGGTACGATTTACGCACATTATACTTACATTCACACAAGCCTACTATTTCATAACAGTGGTAGGATGTAAAGGAAGGGATGAAATAGACACACATTTGCATATACAAGCAAGGGTGGATGGCAGATTTGGGTAACACACCGCTTTATATGCTGGAAGCACGGACGTAAAGGAAAACATCCCTCATACATACCTAAAAAAAAACATCACCCACACGACCGCGTCTAACGTCATCCTTGTGACGTCATTCTGTACTTCGCTGATGCTGCACTCCACCACCCATCATAAAAACACACCCAGTACGCGGACCTAAAAGAAAACCCTTTTTAATTTGTTATATTTTATAAAACACAAACACATTCTATACAAACACACACCACAAAACCATTATGTTTTTGAAGGGAAAGGGATTTTTGTTGAGTGGGAAGACAAAGACACACAAACCAAACAAACACTTCACATATAAAGACACTAAAAAATATTTTGGGTAGGCAATCCTAGAGTCATCTTTTCTAGAGATCTGGGTGGCCCTGAAAAGGGCCGTTGGGTTTTTCTTTTGGTGAGAAGTCTTTTTTAACTTCTAGCAGCAGCAGTAGGACGGCCACGTTTCGCCACAGGTCTCATTGCTGCAGGACAAGGTCTCTTTCTGGTGAAAGAGAAGGCAAATTCATCAAAATCTATTCTGCAACTGACTTCTCCGTCTGGTTGTTTCAGCTGCTGCAAGAGTTGTTGTTGTAGTTCTCTTTGCTGCTGCTGCTACACTCTTTGTCTCTCCTCCCATTCCGCTCTGTCCCTGATGATTTCTTCTCGCAAAACTTCTTCCACCAGATCTTGAGCCAATATGCAAAAAGATCATCGTCTTCTTCTCTGGGTTCCTCGGAAGAAAATTATACCTCACCCGCTGCATGTTCACCAGTGCTTCGTTCAACGTGTTCAATTTAGCTGCCATGTTGAGATCTTGACGAGTCAACGAGAGTGACCGAACTGATGATGATGATAATTGCATTTTAGACGTGTGCGATCATTCGCTCATGTACGTCTATAAACCCCTAGTGCGTGCGAAGGACGCACTAGGGGGTTAAATTATGTTCTAAGCACACTAAGGTTATGGACAGGTGTGTTATCAGTTTGCAACACACCTGACACGTTAATGCGTATAGAACGCTTTTTTATACACCCCTCCATCGCTGCATGGTTTCCCCACAATTAAGGGGGTTCATTGAAGGCGCGATTTTGGAGGGTGTGTATATTTTACTTTAATTTATACCTGTGCATAGGAATAGAACAACAATGTTTACAGGTATGCAGGTGTGCGCGAAGCGCACTTAATTAATTAATTAGTTGTTTTGTTGATGTCTGGAGTGGCAGGCAGCACAGGCTAGGCAAGAGAGGCACGAAGCGTGAAGGAGAACTGAAACTCCACGGATGTATATTATCAAATTCTGCCCAGTTAACTAAATCAGGCTGTCCCTATTACCAATTTTGTGTTAGCCACATACTGCAATCGTTGTTATTTTTTCTCAGTTTTTTTCAATGTTCCTATTCTTCTATCAATTTTGAAATTTCGTGTACAAGATGTACGTATATTTTCCGAAAACAATATATGAATTTTGGTTTAAGTAACCCGTAAACTTTTGGTGATCTTAATCAGATATTATCCATTTGTTTTATGATTCGGTGGATAATTAATCATATTTGAGTTGAAATAAAGTTATATTCGAAAAGGTTTTTGAGAAAAAAAATGAAAACTTAGAGGCATTTGAAAAATCTATTTAGCCCTTAAAAGGGCTGGGTATTATCCCTGACCGCGGAAAGGATTCCCGCAGTTATTCTGGCAGCTGTAGGACCTTCGATACCTGGGTCAATAAGGTGCAGTATATCTCGCTTCATCATCCAGTTATCCTCGAGTTTTACAGGGGGGCGTCTAGCTGGTGGTATGCGATCAAAAAGTTACAGAAGTGTGCTGCTAGTGGGATCGGCGTTTCACAGTACGCCCCTATGTCCTTGAGGTGTGCTGCTGCTTTTTTAAAGCGAATTCTCCTGGATTTTCCCCCTTCCCATGCCTGCTGGTTCGGAGTACCGGTTAACACTATTTTGCTTCCCTCTAGCTTTGGTATGGAAGTGGACAGTGATGGCGGTGGTGGTGGTGGTGGTGGTGGTGGTGGTGAAGCTTCCTTCCTCCCTTCCGCCGCTGTCTTTCTTGGCCCCGTCTTTTACTCCTCCTTCTTCTTTTCCGCCATTGTCTTCCCCTGTGTCCCAACTACATATATTGCTGCCGATGTTGCCGCTGGAGGTGTAGTTGGCGGCGGTGTCGCTGCTGGTTTCAAGCGACGATGGCGCAGCTTGTTTTGGGACCATGGCAGGGCCACTCGGCTTCGGTTGGGTAAGCGGTTGTCGCTCCCTCTGTTGAGTCTGCGCCTGTCTTCTCCATGGTCCCCTTTTTCTCTAATCTCTTTCTTCATTGTGATATCTCTTTTCCTCGCATATCAGGAGAAGGGTGGTTCTCTTCTCTTGAGCTCGTAAGCTCCACCCTGAAGCCAATGAAAGGCCGAGGCCTTTCAAGGCATTCAGGGCGTGTTCCGGGATTAATGACTCCATGACTAGCTCTATTTCTGATGTGATCTACTGCTCTGTTCGCTGTCGAATGGAATGGTGACTGTACTGGTCAGCGCACCGCTTTATATGCTGGAAGCGCGGACGCGATGGAAAACATGTCTCAGATCGATAGTGTGAAAATGAACGTATTTACAGGGTTGACAACGTTAGAAGGCAAACTGAACTTCTACTGTTCTACATCATTCTGTCCTCGATGTACACTACGTTTCTGAGCTAAAGACAAGAGATAACTATAATGTTCACAAAACCATCTTTCTACTTTAGTATCGTTTCTAGCATACTCCCTATCAAAACAAGTCACTAAATGTTCTAAGAAATATCCGAGACTGCGTTGATGAAAAAAATGTACAGAATATTGTCCACACACCATAGAATCGGATCTTTGTAATCTGGCATTATTGAATCGAGTGGAGACATCATTTCTTCTCATAAAGTCAATGATGTCGTCTTCCAAAGGAGGTAATCCATAAGAATCAAAATATTCCACACTGCGATCGTTGGGAAAGTACACGGCGACCCAATGGGTTCGTGGTCGATGACTGTCGTCGGTATTGATGACATAGGCATGAACGTCTTTAGGTTTGCGATGGGGAAGTTCATCTTTAGCACACACCACATGATTCCAAAACGAAGTGTACGAACTGTGAGTCAACCCATAATGAAGTTCCTAGTTATCGATTTCTCTTTTTCTTCGTTCACAGGTATTAATAAGTCATCAATTCACACTTGACTTTATGCTTGAATCTGTATGTGAAGTAAATCAATGAACTACGGGGAATCGCCGTACTCTGTTGCAAGCGAGCTTCAATGCGTTGGATCTCCAGAGAAGTGAGTGGACGTGAGGAACTATCCTGAAAGTCTGTATACCACTTTCTCAACACCTTTTCTTCCGAGATCAGAAACCATGCCTCCTCAAGATACATTTCCAATATTTCTTCTGCAGTCATCATCAAACATTTGTCGTGTTGTTTCTGGCTCAGATGATCCATTGACATCCATGACAATGTTATCGGGTCAGGGCTGTAATTCTCTCAGCCAAATCCGTAGCAAAACAGGACACTAAATGTTGTTCTTGTTCGAGCCATCGACACGACATAAATCCAGTAAACTTAGGAACGCTATTTTTCTCTTCTTCTTCTTCTTTTGGTTATGGATCAAAAACATTGTCATCACTGGTGGAAGGTGACTGCTGGGGTTCACAAAATCCCTCATCTTCTTCTATCTCCATAGGTTCTTCGTGTTGCATCTTTGTTTTCTTCTATTAGTCTAGAATCACTATTATCAAACTGTTGATTTCTTGAGTATTATCAAATTCTGCATACAAGATGACGTTCACAGTGTTAGCTAGAGATATGGAAAACTGAAGTTCAACACGAAGTTGGCCTGACTTTATAGGGTGGAAATGTCCTTCGTCGCTGCCTTGGTCAGGAGTGAAATTAAATCCCCACAAAGCATATCCTCCTGCATAATCCTCGCACGAAATGCCGTGGCTGCTGTTGGTGCCTAACTGTCCCGTGGCTTCAAACAGAGTCAAGTAAGATCGCAAGCAATTTCTCTGGGCGAAGTTAGGTTCAAAAGGTCTGGTACACAACGTCTGGCCACCTCGACTGACTTCTATCTTGGAAACGTTAAAGTGTTGAAACTCAAACGGATTTTGATCGATGGCTCCGTTGAGGGCTGCATTACTGACGATCTTAGTCAGCAAACGTTTGGGGAGCTGTCCTTGGAAAACGTGATCTTCGACTTTTGATCGGAGTCCAGCGGCAATGGTAAATGTTTTCACTTCCACTCGTCGCACAGGATACTTGGCAGTGGTTCTGCTCAAAGTTTGACTGATGTCGTTGGCTACTTTAGGTAAGACTTCGACACGGCGCACGTATAGGCTGGCTTCTTCGATGATGGTTTTGTACTCGTTGGCATGAGCCATGAAATGGAAGACTGTACTTCTGCGATTCAATCTCAGGCGAACATCCACTCCGTTCAACAAATACTTGTCTTGCAACCACATGTCCAAATGCAAATGATCCATCAGTTCAAAAGCGCGCCCTTGTCTGATTTTCTTTTGACGGTTGTTAAATCCCACATTGTGAGGATCGTCATCTGCAGTCACCGCTGTATCGTTGAACTTTTCCGAGGTGTCAGGTTTCCATACCACGGAAGCATCCATATGGGTGTTTTGGGCTTCTTTTCCGTACGTCAAGAGATTTCCAAGTAAGCACGGTAAGGGTAAGTATTCATGCTGCTGCTGACCAGTTTGTTATTCAAGGACAAATCCACTTCGAAGAACAAGGAATGCATGAAATTATTGACGGGAGCGACTCTGGCGTCGGCATCTGGAATGGTGTTATCCGTTTTGATCACTTTGAGTTTCAAATACAATTGGTTGCTATTCAGATCGATGTAATCTTCGGTTTGTCTTTTGATTTCAAATTCGATAGGGCTGAAGTCGTCAAAGACGATACAAGATAAAATTCGAAATATTGGAATTCCTGCATCGTCATCATGATGGGGGGGCATGGTATACAGATCTAGTTCTGACTTGGTACATTCTCAAGAATCTCGGTGCATCATTTTCAATGGTTTAGTAATCAAACACGTCTAATTCTCTGACCGTTCTTCTTTTCTTATATTTTTTTATGAACACCGTGTCGTTAATGAGCTCTGAAGGGGTGTCGACGACGTCTCTTTCTGCCTTGTCCTTGCTGTGGACTGGAGGAAGAAGTAATGCCAGGAACAGAAGTGTGAAGCGAATTTATAGGGGTCTCTCGGCGACCCAAAACATCTTTTCCAGTTTGCAGCAACACACTTTTTCCTGTTCTCATAAAGGCTTTTTTCAGATTTTGTTTGTCGATGAGGACGTTTTGAAGAAATTCTTTTCCTTGTGTCAAAGTGGCATCTTTTAAGGCATGCAATCCTCGAGTCACCATGGGTTTCACAATGGAGGCTACCGTCCGAAAAGCAGATTTTAACATATCTCCTAAACCATGTCCTCGTTGCCGAGCCACTCCTCGGTACACAGGATACATTTTTGGTGTTACAATTTGCTTGAGAACCTTTTTCGAAAAAGTAGTTTCACCGTGACTTTTCCTTTAGTGAAAGAATATTTTGTCCCAGATCTCCTTTTATACTAATGTTGACACTGTCAAAATACGATTTACTGACTGGAAGATAATGAGGGTGTACAAATTCACGGTGAACGTGATACGTGTTTCTACCTTCTGCGTACACGGCGACGGCAGAATCCACTTTCAAAGGAATGACTCTCAGTAACGGAGAGGCTGTGTTTACCACCACGTTGTACTCCACCACATCGGAGTACACAAACAATAAATTCAGTCCTTCGTTCAATTCGACGGGGTAGCGACAAAACTTGTAAAATCGTTCGTTGTTGTTGATGTCTTTGGTGGAATGAGTTTTGTGTTTCAACCCAACATGGCAAACAACTCTGGAGAAAAAGTGATGGACAATATTTTGGCGTCCGAAAAATGGATTTGTAGACGATGAGAAATGGCATCGTACTCGATCAGGATACTTTTCTTGGTTTTGTCCAGGACTTTGCCAAACTGGTCGTTGAAAATAGCCGCAATGGTGTCCACAAAATGTTGAGCACTATAATAATAGCCTGCAGGATTTCTCAGGTCATATATACTGAGTTGAGGATTGGCGGGTGCTGGTCTTTTGGATTTGTAAATGACAGGATCATTGACGTCAAAGTGTTGTTGCACTTGCTAATTGAAGATTTCAACGACAAAAGTGGTTTGATCTCCAGACATATTCTTGACTTGCGTAGGAAGATTGATTTCTACCAAACCCACTTCCCAATGAGCTTCGTGATCCAATTGGATGGACTGAGGTAATTTGGCTGTCAAACAACATAAGGTGTTGTTGGGAAACACATCCATCGAACTGTCACTGGGTAAAGTTAAATAAAATTGGTTATTCATAGTTCCAAAGGTTCTGGTCTCCGAGAAGTCACTCGTGGTCAAAGGAGAATGATGTTCAAAGTGTTAAAAATAGGGCTGCTATTGTGGTGGTGACTGGACGAAGGAGGACTGGCGTTTACCGTACCTTGCGGTGACTATTGTTGTTGTGACTGTCCGTCGTAAATTGCAAGGAAAGACTGGGTAGAAGATAACCGATGCAACTGCTGAGTAAAATGATCCACAATTGGTTTTCCCCTGGTTGCAAACTCAAATTGGAAATGGCTGCTCCGATGACACAATACACCACACAGATTTGGCAGAAAAAGACGATTTGATTTTTAGGCACACGTTCTCCGCACCACACCCACAAAGGTCGTTTTTGTAATTATTGAAGAGAGGAACTCTGCGAAGGAGTAGAGGTAGTTGCTGTGTTGAACGGCATGTTGGTTACTTCTTCTTTTTATAGTCGACGACTTGGGAAGCGGCAATCTAAGAATCCAAACTAGGGGGATATTCTTTCCAACATACTTTGACTTCTTCCATTCGACGTTTGCCCACTTTGCGTGTTCTTTGTTCGAGAATGCTTTCGGTGTCGTACAAGTCGTCTTCTTTTTTGGTCACTCGTTGTAACTCAGGCAAGTAAAAAGTTTCTTTTAACACTTCTCCGTGAATCGCTTCCAATTTTTAGACTGGAGGATCACGTCCACGCACTGGTCCAGTGACACGAAACAATTCGGTCTTCCAGTTGGGTAAATATCCTTTGTCAAAAGTGCGTTTGGTTTTTCCGATGCGAACCCAATCTCCCGTCTTAAGCACCAGGGGTTTCTGGTGTCTCCATTGGGGTTTACCAAACAATTTACCAAACACTGTCACTTCGTTTTCATGGGTGACCTCTTCGGGGGCACATCCGATGCTACGATGGTACGATTGATTGTACGCTTTGACCAAACGTGGTAACACGTCGATGTACTTGAGAGTGTGTTGATGTGTAAAATATTTCCACATGCATCCTTTCAAAGTTCTTTGAAAACGTTCCACGACACTGGCTTTGGTTTCAGGATTTTCGGTGGTAAAAAAATGAATGTGCCTTTGTTTCAATTCTTTTTTAAATGCTTGGTTTAGAAACTCAGTGCCTGTGTCGGTTGGCTATCGTAAAGGGTGACGACCACTCTGTTTCAACACCAGTTTTAAGGCGCGTACCAACTCGGTACTGCTTTTAGAAGTCAAAGGCACGACCCAAGCGAATTTGGAAAACATTTCGATGACACAAAACAAATATTTGTGACCACGATTGTACGCTGCCAAATGAGAGACATCGGCTAAATCTGCTTGCCATTGATGATCGGTGCCATCCACTTTGGTTTGACTTCTAGAAAATCTTAGTCGAATGGGTTTGTGTAACGCGTACGTCGATTGTTCTTGTAACCATTGTCGTACTTCTGGCAAACGTACACTTTTCAATTTGCTTTTAGCAGCCCGATACAATGTTTTAAACTCCTCCGTAACCAGCAGCATGGGCAGGATTGTAGTATAGGCTAGCTAAAAGTTTCTCCATGATTTCACTCCTCAATAAGTCACCAACTGTTCGATACTACTTTTGGTGTCGTGAGGTTTGGACGAAGCGTGTTGACGCGTTCGACGAGCCACAGGAGTGGGTTGTGAAGAAGGGGTGAAAGCAGGTTTCTTCTTGGTGGTGTCTTTTTTCACTTCAGTCTTGCTTTCTTTCTTTTTTTCTTCAGCTGAAGAAGGAGTGGACATCATCTTTTTAATCCAAGCTTTCATTTCTTCTCGATGAGGTGTAGGATAGGGTGTCAACAAGCCAGCTGCAATCTTACTAGAGATATGAGCAGACGGAGTTTGAAACACTTCTCAGGACTCATCTTCTTCTGTCGTCCCCGTGGCGGTGTCTGTTTTAGTGGTGGTGGTGACTTTAGGTTCGCTTTTCATCAGGGCCTTGAAATCTCTCAGAGTGGGTTTAGCTGCTTCGTCTAAAGCGTTCTGGTGAAAGAGTTGAAGACATTGCAAGAGTTGACCGTACCGTTGCGATTTTCTGTTTCTGACATCTCGTTGAGATTCGGATTGGGAGGTAAATGCGGCATCCGTTGTTCGTTCCAACGATGGAATTGCATCCATCGTTTGTAAGGAACTAAAGTCAGTTTTCGTTCTTCCATAAGATCCAAAGGTACAAGTGTGTCGTCTTTAAAGAGAAGGGTGTCCTTTTTATCTTCTTTTTTCTTCCCGTCTTTATCGCATGACTCCTCCTAAAAGGGGTCCAGCAATCGTTCCTAACAAAGGAGCCGCTATTTTTAACAACGATCCTATCAGCATGGGTAGAAATCCTCCTCGATGAAAAAACATTTTTTTTCTTTTGGTGGAGAGGTATTTACTTTTTGACCATTTAGGGAAGAACGTTCCGATGTTTGCCTAATTTCTGTTTCTGTATCTTGGACAAAAATGACGTTCCTTTCAACACGTTCAAACAACATTCACACACGGTAACGACAATTTCTTTAGGAGCTGTTTGAATGAGTTGTTTTCGCATGAGAGGATTGGATTTGGTCAGGACAGACAAGACATCCCAATGTTTAGCCAGACGAGGTGGAAGTCCTTTTTTGGTTTTGCCTTTCTTCTCTTGGTGGTGATGGTGTGCACGTTTGGGGGTCATCTTGGATGCCAGGAGCCAACAATAGAACTGAGGTCTCTCGGAGGTCACACTTCTATTTTATACTGGAACACGTCTTCACTGATTGTCCGCACGGCGTACCATCTTCACGACAGGCATCACTCGACATTGAGGTGTTTTCAACGGACTCAATCGTCTCAGTTCTTCTTTGGATAAATCCACTAAACTTTGTAACAAGCCGGTTCTCTCTTGGACTTTGGTTTTAGGGGAGGGTATTTTTTTAGCGGCAGTCGCAGTGGCCAGATCAGCCGAAGTCGATGGCCCCGGAGTGGTGACTTTCGAAATGGGTTTCCATTTTTGCATCAAATTAGGAAACAACTTGACTTAAGTCCGGTTTGGCCGGCATCAATACGAAGGGCGAAGACGAAGATGTGGACGGAGGAGAAGGAGACACTGTCACTGCCTCTCGTGGCTTTCGGGAGTACGTTGGCGTCCTAGCAACAGTACCTCTCTTTCAGGCAGCAGATGTGGTAGATGTTTTCTTGGAAGGGCTTTCCTTTTTCTTCTTTGGGGTTTTCTTCTTAGGGTTTTTCTTCTTGGGGCTTTTCTTTTTTGGTTTTGGCTTGGGCATTAGGATCCCATTTCAAAAGAGAACGAATCATGACACCTCCTAATGAACCGCTACCACCAGGGGTCAAAATGATTTGTTTTATAGTGCGTGGATCGATTCTAGAATCGGCCAGTTGTGACAACGCCACTTTATGTTTTTCAAAAGAAACGTTTGGTTTGATGAGTGATGTGAATGATGCCTTGAAGTAATTGACGTGCTGTCAAAGTAAACCATCGTAACACTTCTTTGAGACTAGCTTCTAACAAATGGGCACGGACTTGTGCATTTTTTTCGCGACTGATGCCATATAAGGCACGAATCAATTTGGCAGGAGGATGAGATTGATAGGATGTCATCTCGAAGACTGTGAGAACGAAATGACGTGGTGGATGTTTTTATAGTTTTTTTCTTCTTTCAGAGAGTGGCCGAGGTGGACATGTAAATGACGGGACCTCCTTCTCGGCACCAATGGTGAAACAATTACTTTGTTGAAATAAACGTTGAGTAATGTAAATGATGCTGGCATTCCAATGATGTCCTTTTCGTGTAAACCAAAGTTTAATTTTTTCTTCGTCTTCTCCTAACATGTCATCGAAGATGACCAGATGTGTTTGACTCACGTCAGACATGATCCCATCGTCTTCGCGAGGAATGCCTTCAACAAACGAAATGGCTTCACTTTGACTTTCACGAAGTAACGTGTAAGACAATTGCCACTCTTTGTAACACCACACGATACGTTGAGGAGGACGATCCAAAACATGAGATTTGTGTTCGATCAAACGTTTGACAAATTCGGTTTTGCCTGAACCACTCGGTCCAGCAATCAGCATGTTAAAGGGGTGGCGCAGATACAAATCTTCCCAACTTGGACGATCTAACTTTGCGTCGATCACTTTGACCACAGAAGAAGAAGAGGTAGAGGAAGATGCGGCCATGACTGAGGTAGGAAGAATTTTGAGAAGAATACGCAAGACTCAAGACATTTTATACGTTTCATATACGTTTAATGTTTTTTAAAAAAACAACAAAAAATATTACAGGGCATGAAGTACGAAAACGCATACAGCAAAAATGGTGAGGTACAACAATAAGGCCACCACTAAAAGAATCCAAGTTTTGAATAAACAAGCCAATGTACAACAACCACACACTGGATGAATAGGTGTCCTACGAATTGGGTGGACACGCACTGGTGGTATTCTGGTCTCTGTGGTGGTGGAAGAATGAAATGTCTCTGACGGAAAGGTGGTTTGTTCCTCAGGTGTTTATAGGGGTACGACGGTGTGGTCTTCTTTTTCGTCTTCTTGAGGTTCGAGTGGCATGGTTAACTTGGGTTTCAAGTGGTTCACTTCTTTTGTCTTGGAAAATTAGTGACGCGCCAGGTCCTTGGCAAACTGTGCCACTTCTTTAGCCAAGCATCGAAACCAACACTTTTCTAGTCATGTACATCTTTCCAATCGTAAAGTTGTTGGTGTAACCAACTAGCGATGCATACCTCTTGAAACGTATGAAGTGTAGATAAAGTTTGACTAATGTCTTCTTCACACGGAGGTACACAACTAGTGTTCATCACCATTCTATACACTTTGAGTACAATATGTCTTTCGTGTGCCGATAAAGCGTGAATGGTCATATCTTTTTTTATGTACCGTTCATCAAAATAATCCAAAACAAACAAAGGTCCTCCAAAATAGTCCAGCACAAACACCGTTCCTCCAAAATAGTCCACAACGAATATCCTGGAAATGGAAATCCAAGAAAAGTAGTCACAAACACACACAAGGCATAGCGTCCAAAATTCAATGGAAACAGTTCCTGTATCAGGCGTCTATAATTATCTAAGGTCTGAACACGATCGTTGACTTCCTTCCACGGAATACTTTTCACAAGTGAAGATAACGGTCCTGGTATGGTTCGCTTTTATATCCAGGTTCCCAAGGTTGGTATCTTTTGTGATAGTCTACTCCACAACACCTGTGATAGTTTCTCCCCAGAATCAGTCTTTTCATACTGTGGAAGTAAGCATAGTTTAAAAATCGAGGAATGACTTTGAGTTTACGTTTCACTTGTATCTTGAAAAACTCTCTGTAAATGCGTTCTCGCAGCTCCAAAGGCAAACCACGAATGTGTTCTTGTAAAGTATCCGACATGGGTTACTTCTTGGGACCGCCCAAAAGCAGGTACTGACAGCGCAGAGACCATCTGGCATGTTCCAAGTAAGCAGAGTCTTTATACTCCCATTCGTGAAGCGTGACACCGCAACTGAAACACGAAACTTTATCCCCTTCTCCCAAGTAGATAAATCCAGCTCTGGATAAAGCTTTGGAAGCAGGTCCTTGCAGATATTTAGGCCACTTATCTTTGAACGTCTGGAGTCAACTTTCAAAGTCGGAATAGCCAGCCAAGGCCACAGATAGCATCAATTCTTTGCCAATGTAGGGATGGCATCCGCCGGTAGGGACACGCTGAGCATCCCCAATAAAGAAGAAAGGGCGTCCTGCATCGCTAGTGGGGCGGAAAGGCACATGCACGGCATTGCTGATGTCAAAGCGTACGGCATCTGTCTCGTCGCAAGGCACCGCATCGCACTCCAGGTTGTCGTGATCGCACTTGAAGTCCACAGCAGTAGTTTCCTCGCTAGGTGGCTGTGTCGTGTTTGTGAGCATCGGTGACACTGTACTAGCCTCTGAATTGAACTTAAAGTTCACTGTGAGTTCCTCACTCGGTGGGTGGGTGATATGAGTATTCATCATCTTCTTCTTCTTCTTGCTCGGTCAACGTTTGGAGTCCTAATGAATTGTTGGTCTTGGATCTGGTCCCTTTTTATACTGAAGATCGGCGTGTCCGTACGACAAAGTGGTGTGGTCTGGAAGTCTCACTCGTTTCTGGTACACAATTTGGTAAACTTTTTCTAAAGGGCGACTGACGATTTGGTGATTGGGTAACCGTACGATCTTATGAGGGTCTAACGTTTTCACTCGAAGGTCTTCAGCTTGTCCAGACTGCAAAGCATTTTTCAAAACCTCAAAGTTCACCACTTGGCTGGTTCGATAGTTCAGGGTTAATCCTTTGACTTTGCATTTGGTGTGAAGTTGGCCTTGTCGGTCTCGGTATCGGTAGTCGTAATTTTTAGGGACACAGCTGGCAAAACTCAGAATCGTCTCTTGAGGGTGCTCGTCCATCCAGGCTCCTAAGCGATCTCCTTAGATGGTGGGATGTGTGCAACCAGGGCGACGGATGTACATACAACTGTCGGTGTCAAGGTACAGGACACGATCTTCCAACACTTCTAAAGCTTCGTCGTACAATTTCAAGCGAGCATGGGCTGTCACGTAAGCTGCAATGATTGCTAAAGTAGTCGGGGTGTTCAAACTTGGCCTCTTCTTCGTAATTGCCCAAGATCAAATCTTCACGGATGATTTCCACGTGTTTCACCAGTTTTCCCATTGTCGTCCACCATTTGAAAGTAGCGACTGGGATCTGCCAAGTATACCGTCTTGGGCAAGATCGGACGTTGTGCCAAATGTTAATTCTGCCAGGGTTCTAAACTCGATCCAGACAGGAGACTTCAAACTGTCGTGATGGATGGAAAGTCTAAACCGATCGTCCTCTTTGGCTCCGCAATGTTGTTTCAAGGTCTGTAACACAGAATCCTACAAATTGGTAATGAATCTTACAGCTTTCTCGGGAGGCACTTTAGACTTAAAGTCTTTAAAGTCGACGGTGTAAGTGTAAGCCGTGGTTCTAAATTTTCTAGAGGTCATTTTTGTGTCTCTCGAATGCGATAGTAATTCACGGTAGGACTTTCTTGGTGAGGGGTTGTGGATTCTTTTGGTTTGGTGGAAGGTGTGATCTCAGGCTCACTCATGTCCTCTTTACCTGATTTTGGCAATTTGATTTCTTTTCTAAGAAATGTGGGTTGTCCTGAAAAGGACCGTTGAAGTGTTTGTTTTTAAAAAACTTATGGACTGGACATGATGAGTTTTAACTGTCTCAATCCCTTTCCACGGCCAAGTCCTACTCCTCCGAATGTTGCTGTTGTTGCTTCTTTGGTAGTGGTAGTCAAAGGTTGTAGCATCTCAGGGGGTAGTGAGAGTGGATGATGAAATGGGTTTGGAAAGCTAAGCCCGTGATGGTCTCTTTTTCTTGGGTTGTGCTAAAGAAGTCTGATATATTTGTTTCAGATACGTTAACTCCACCAAAATGTTTTGTAGTAGACTCACCGTTTTGTTTTCACTACTCCCTTTCTTCTGTCTATGAGTTTCAACATTTTAGTATTACTTTTAGTCTTTGCTATTTTTTTATTTTTAATTTCCGCTAATGTCTGGTACAATTTCGGAATTTTATTGCTACTTTTGGTCTTGGCCAATTTTTGTAAAAAAAAAAATCCGGATTATTTTCAGTCTCAACTAACTTCCGTTACAATTTCGGAATTTTAGTGTACATTTTAGTCTTTGAGTTTCAACATTTTAGTATTACTTTTAGTCTTTGCTAATTTTTTTTTTTTTTCAGTCTCCGCTAACGTCGGTGACAGTTTGGAAGTTTAGTACTACTTTAAGTCTTGGCCAATTTGTTTAAAAAAATTTCCGGATTATTTTCAGTCTCCGCTAACGTCCTGTAGAATTTCAAAATTTTAGTGTAACTTTTAGTCTAGGCCAATATAATCTAATGTTCCGGATTTTTTCTAGTCAACGCTAAAGTCAGTGACGGTTCCCGAAGTTTAGTACAACTTTTAGTCACGTCCATTTTAGTGTTATTATGAGTTGGTTCCCTTGATTAAAGCTATTTATAACATAGGTACAATATATGCAAATTTACTGAGACCTCCAACATGATCTGAGGCATAGGTAATGCTTTATATATAACTCTAGGCTATATATATATATATATATATATATATATATATATATATATATATATATATATATATAGCCACTAGGCAGATGTTACGGAATCATACCTCTTTTTCCTTTTTATAATGATTGAATTTATTAGTTTATGATCTCTGTTCTTAGTCTAAACTGCGGTTACCATATGAGTATACATACGACAACCTTTCAATCAATAAATGATCACATGACTAAAATGCGAGCGAACGGAATCAACCTACTTCGTGTACTTTTAAAAATTAACATTGCAAGGTCACATTCCAATACAACAATAACATGATGTTTACTGTTTAAGATTTTAGTACGTGAGACCTTTGGCAAAATGACGCATAACCTAATTCCTGATTGGTTCGTAGAGAGTAATGTTATGGTGAAATACTTTGCTATTCAAGTCGGAGAAAGGGTTTCTCCTTTCGATTCTGAGTACTTACGATATATATATATATATATATATATATATATATAGAGAGAGAGAGAGAGAGAGAGAGAGAGAGAGAGAGAGAGAGAGAATAATCCTCTGATTATTATTCTAGCAGTTACTTGAGAGAAGAGAGGTCATATTGAGATTTATTGTCAGTTCAGTGCGGGAATTACTTTGAAGATTCATTATTAATACAATACATTTAGAAGTCAGTATTGTTCTTCATCTGAATTAATATACAGTTCCGTGGAATTATCGGGAACATTTCTAATACTTGTGAGATTCCAGACTTACAAGGATTATATGGATTTATTTAGAACTTATCAACACATTAGCACATCAAAGGTTATTTCATTCGGAATACTACATCCGGATTATTTGGATTAACTTCAGGAAGTGAACTTTAAAACATTTTAGGACTTTTTAGGATATTCTATACTGTAAGTTATTTTTACTTCTTTCACTTTGATTGTTTGTTGAGCTATTTTAATTCGTTAATACTTTAGGAAATTAAAGATTTGCATTTTAATCTTGAAAGCTTGTTTGTGTCTTTTATCTTGTTACATTACCCCTAGAGTCGTAACACATAATGTCACTACACATGGCGTGTTGGATAGTATATGTGGGGCTTTGGATAGCATAGATTAGGTATAGTGTGGGATGCTGGATAGTAGATGACTAGGTATTGGCCACTACACAGGGCGTGTTGATGGTATAGTGTGGGGTGATGGATAGTAGATGACGGGGTATTGGTCACAAACATGACGTGTTGATGGTATAGTGTGGGGTGTCTGCCTCACAAACACTTCTGTCCTCAAGTACCCTCTCCATGTTAATTCCGATTGTCCCCCAAGTGCCTCCCTCCATGTTAATTTCCCATATGGGTCTCAAGTGCCCCTCCTTGGGCCTAAAGTGCCCCCACGTATTGGGTCTCTCTAGGCCCAGCAATGTTAATTTCCCGTTTGGGCAGAGACTGCCATCTTTGGGCCCAGACTGCCTCCTCCATGTTAATTTCCTGTATGGGCCTATACTGCCCCCCTCCATGTTAAATTCTCGTACGGGCCTCAAGTGCCACCCTTGGGCCTCGATACCCAACATATACTACTCTCGTAGCCCAATGCGAATTGGTAATACACGATGACATCTGTGGTAAAGTATATATATATTTTATGATTCTCACAACAAAACAAAAAACATAGCAAAAAAAAACAAAAAAAAAACAAGGCTTCTTTTTTGTAAATTTCAGAATAGTCCAGAACAGTCATGCACTTACTACTGTTATTAATAATGGTATCATTATTATTTAATTATTAGTTATGAAATGTCTTAAAATCTCTTACAAAGTCTCGAAGATTTACAATCAAAGATGTTGCCATAATATCCTATTTACTCTGGTTTTCTTCTTTTCAGGCTGAATTATAATCTAAATTACAGATTATAGATGGTACATGTATCATTTGTGTCCATGTTTTGATACCTGTTCTAGTGTAAAAAAACGAGTAAGAAAGAAAGAAAAATGTATGTAAGATAGAAAGACAGGAAATAGAAAAAGAGCAAGAATAAAAGACAGTCAAAAAAACAACCAGCAGGCAGACAAAAAAAAGAAGAAAGTAACGAAAATGAAATGACACAAATTCGTTGACTTTTTAAGCACAAAATAATATTGTATGCAGCTAATACACTTCTCCAACATCAGTAACAAATAAGGCATCTTCCACTTGTAACAGGAGGAAACCGGACATCTTACACATGCAACAGGATGAAACTGGACACCTTACATTAAATACACTTAGCTTGTTTTCTTTATTGTTTTTACGAAGAGATCACTGTCTGCTGGTCACGATTTGATAATGACTCCTCTGCAACCATCACTATGTCTGGTAATCTACAATGAAATTCCATCTAAAGCTTTCTCGTTAGATGTTTCCCGTGTTCTAAATTCTGGTAACCAGTAACTGGTATTCCATGGATGGGCGTTACTAAGTGGAATACTGATTATTGACATCAGACCCTGTCTGCTATATCCAGTCGAAAAGAGTCACAATGAGAGAGAGAGAAAGATAGATAGAGAGAGAGAGAAAGGGAGAGAGAGAGAGAGAGAGTTTTCGAAATTGAATCAAAAGCAAATAACATGAAGGGTAGACATTAAGAACTGCTCATATTTATGGTGCCATCCTATATAAAAACAATAAAAGAAAACATTAAATTGCGGAAAGAAAAAGAAATTATTCAGCGTGAGGAAGTATCTAGTTTTCAATGACAGAGAGAAAGAGAGTGAATAGGTTTGGAAATCGATACAGAGAATAAAATGATATGACGGACATTAAATATTGATTGTATTTATTGTACCATCCTGAAAATAAACAATGAAAGAAAACATCAAATTGCAAAAAAGACAAACATCAATCAATTTCGAGGGAGAAAAAGACAAAAGCCCCGAACTTTATTAACAATTGCTCCGCAAATTAAATCCAGAAATGCACCATAGTATCGTCGTCCGTATATTGGCAATGTGTTTTGCAGGTGTAAATTCCTCAAAAATCAATCTAACCCATTGTGAATATGTTTCAGAAAATAAAGCAATGTAATATTTTCAGGTCAATTTAAGTGGGACTGCTAGAAACTTGTGCGCTTTCAAGTCAATTTTCCTTCAGCAGATAAAATAAAGTTCTTTCTCAACATCACAGCACGTAAACAAGTGACGAATGTTGACCATTTGAGAAAAGACACGAGTATGAACACGTGAGCAGTTGAAAATAATTGGCAACATTGATAGAACTAAAGCGCCCTCGATTTTTCTACTAATACCCTTTTCATAGAAAGACAGATTTGACGATAATAGTAGAATGGTGTACGCGGCACGCTCGATGTAAACAAAATGGTTTTGTTTTCATTATTTCTTTCTGGTTTTATTATTGGTTAGTTGAAAACACCTTCTCGAATATTTAGAGTGACGCCTCTTTTCTCATCATAAAGAAATATGTTGGGGAGATGACATTCTCTTCCACTCAATATATGACGTTATTGCTGTTTACACTGTATGTAGTTATGCAAGTACGTGCCATCTGTGTGTGTGTTTGTGTAGACATACAGACAGACAGCTACGCAGCTATCTTTCCGGAATACGGTTGGACATGGTTATGGTAGAGGTGGTGTTAGGGTAAGTATCTCAAAAATACTGGGGTTTTGAAATTGCATGTTATGATAAAATGTTGTTACATAGCAAGATTTATTTAATAGATAGACCTGAAATAATAGTACACTAAAATTACAGATGTGAGGATTAAGGGATTCATCAGTATTAATGTAGCTGAAATGGAGATCCTAGATCGCTTTCGAGATCAAGACAGATTTGAATCCCCATTACAACAAATATTGTAGACGTGAAAGTAGCAGATCAGAGGAAAAAGAAATATGATATTCAATCTTTTTTTTCTCAGTGGATAGACGTAATATAACAACTTTCACTGTAATCTTCTGTCGAAAAACATAGTTTACATTACTCCACTACCCCCGGTGTATGTATTTTATAGTACAATTACTTTTTCCTCAAATATATGTTAATTATTACTATTAATGCTGATCTAAAATCCCCTGTATGCACACAGAGAGAGAGAGAGAGAGAGAGAGAGAGAGAGAGAGAGAGAGAGACCCAGCGCATTTTATTTGGAGACCAAAGCCACAAATTACATAATATTTTGAACATAAAAAGCATAAAACCTTTCAACACCGCGCGATTGGAGATATTATTAGCAAAGAGTGGTCGTGTGATAGATCCAAATCAAGTCTTCTGCTCCGTTTATACGAGTTTGACGTTTATTTTATGGCTCAAATCTCAGAAGCAGTGAGACGCGATAAAGTAGACAGAGAAATTGATAAGAAAATTTATTGAATCTACCCCATAAAATCGATTAATATAAAAGGGACAAGTGTAATTGCGAATCTGATCCGGGGGCGATACTCCTGGACAATGAAAACTCGGAAAATCACCGGTAATAAAATGTATACAACGGTGTAAGCATTTAATCCCATCACCCTGAGGTGAATCGAAAGTAGACAAATTACATCTGGTGGCTGAAATGACTTTAAAATTGCGATTTCTTTAAGTGTCAGCTTGAATGTATATGACCCTATACCTTATTTATTAGTCATAAGTCAGAAACTAAATCAATCAAACAATGCAAAACAATTTATACTTGCTGAATGAAAAATTGCATCGATTGCTCGATGTTTTCTGCATCATATCTCAAATAAATTTTACAATAAGTCAATGACAACAACAAAAGTGTATTGTCATGTGCGTAGACTTACGTCATACTTCTTCAAACTATTGTCACATGTGAGGACTAACGCAATAGTTCTCCTTCAAACTATTGCCACATGTGAGGACTTACGCCATATTTCTCCATTAAGAAACAAAAGTTTATTATCTCATTTGTAGAGATATGCGCCATAGTTCTCATTTAAATAGCAAAAGTTTTTATTGCCCCATGTGTAGACTTACGCCATAGTTCCTTCCTTTATAGAAGTTTCAATTATGAATAGAGTTTAGGCCTCAGTTTAACTGAAGATCCAAAATTGGTTTGAATTTTTTCACTGAATATTAAGTAGGCATTATGGGTCAAATTATAGTTATACTATCCTGTATGTTCCTTAAATTAGTTTTGTTCTATCTCTGAGGAGAACTGAGGATTTCCTCAAATTTGAGACATTCTTCAACTCGTTTTTCAATAGTAAAATGAATCCTATGTGTACAGTTTTAAAATTAAAGAGTTATTTTTCAACCATTATATTATATCAACTTCCCACAAACATCCCAGTATTGTTATAAGTATCATAACCAAGATAATATAACATTTCAATTTGAGAAAACGATAATAAAAAATGTAGTGAAAATGGAGCCAGGTAGACTGGATTTACGTTTATAAGAAATGTGGTGAAAATGGAGCCAGGTAGACTGGATTTACGTTTACAACCCAATATTTCTACACCTATTGATGAGTGTTTACATCAGCTCATTACTTTGTGTATGTATGTCGCCTGTTTACATATTTATTTGTTCATATACCTACATACATACCCACAAAAGTCCTAATCATTACCTTTGACCTTGATTTCAAGGTCACGGAAAGATGGTTTTCAAACTTGTTCCAGAAATGACCGCAACATGCCAAGATACAATGTTCGATTGAAATTCATTGTTATTCTTCAAGTTGTTTTGGTTCAAAACCCATCACAATTTTAGAATTTAAGTCAAGATATTTGGACTTAATTCGAAGGTCACGCAAAACTCCTTATCAAACACTCTTTGGACATATAATCCTTATTGACAAATATTATCAGAATCCATTCTCTTGTGCTCAAGTTGTTGTATTCACGAGCCATAGTTGTTCAAAACCCTACGTCACCCTCCTTGACCTTGAAAACAAGGTATCGAATTCATTCAAGATTTAGTTGATACGTATCAACATACCAAGGGTGGTCAAGATTCATTTGTATTGTTCTAATAATGCGTCATTGTGTTACCTATGTCTCAAATTTCGAAATGGTGACCTCTCATCCCGAATCTAAGGACAAACTCACTTGAGATATTATTGAGATACACTCACATACCAAGTTTGATCAAAACTGTTGACACCAAGAACAGGCTATTGTTTAAGCTCTACTGGCCTTAACACTAGTCTAGCTATAAATGTGGCCTTAACACTAGTCTAGCTAGAAATGTGGCCTTAACACTAGTCTAGATAGAAATGTGGCCTTAACACTAGTCTAGCTAGAAATGTGGCCTTAGTGTAGTCTAGCTAGAAATGTGGCCTTAACACTAGTATAGCTAGAAATGTGGGTCCAAACCTAATCTGACTTTAAATGTGACCTTAAAACCAGTTTAGCTATCAATGTAGCTTTAAAACTAATATAGCTAGTAATGTGGCCTTAAAACTATTATAGCTAGAAATGTGGTCTTAAAACAAGTCTAGGAAGAAATGTGGCTTGACTATTAATCTAGATAGCAATGTGGCGTTACAAATAGTATAGCTAGAAATGTGGTCTTAAAACAAATCTGCATGGAAATGTGACCTTTCGAGTATTTCAGATTTTCGGATAGTTTCAATTAATTCTTAGATCATTAACTGTGCATTTTATGAATTGCAGACGACTCTTTCACAGAAAATAGTAATTAAATGGCAACTGTCAATGGCCGTTTATATGGCTACAAGAAACTCTCACAACAGTTCCCTGGGTAAGTAACTGCGTGTCCGGTCATAACTGACACAAGTTGGGCATACTTTCGTGTTTAATGGCGGCGATTAAAATTACTTAAAATCCTTTCTTCACCGGATTTATAAGACTCTACCTTATAAATTGAAAAGGTCATCACCAGTATGTACTTTGTGACCTTTCTACTGATCATCTCTTATCGGATACATCATCAACCTTCGATCAACTACCAAACTCCGATCACTCATTCATTTAAAAAACTACCGGTTTACATTTTGACTATATTTGTGGATATTGTTCGCAGATATTTCGCAGAAATATTTTAAAATCTCAGATGAATTCATATAAAATAGAAGGTAAAAAAGGATAGACGACGGAAATGATAGATATATACTTTACTAAAAATCTCTCTCCATAATCGGCGTATGTTCGAAGCCTATTTCGGTGATCTGTCATCTTACACGTATTGTATTCTTTCACCTGCAGAAGTGTCTCAGTAGTTGTTGTGCCGGACTCGCCACGAGAATAGCACGGGTTCGAATCCGGACCTGACCAGACCTTGTCAGCCGTCATGGTGTGCCATTGGCAAGACACTTTTTTTACCCATTGGCATGATATAACCTTGCATGTGTTGATTTGCCGTTAAACACCCCTTAATAAATCAATTTCAATAACAGGAAATGTTCATGGGAGTCGTGAAAGAAAGACGATTCAAGAAGAAAATAACTGAGATAGAATATACTACGTATGTGTCATTATCAGTCCCAAATAATTACACTATTTCTTCGTCATTTTTTGTGTATGTGGTATTCTCAGTCCCAAATAATTGCACTATTTCTTCGTCATTGTTTGTGCATGTGTTATTCTCAGTCCCAAATAATTACACTATGTCTTCGTCATTTGTTGTGTATGTGTTATTCTCAGTCCCAAATAATTACACTATGTCTTCGTCATTTTTGGTGTATGTGTTATTGTCAGTCCCAAATAATTACACTATTTCTTCATCCTTCTTTTCTTCTTATTTTTGTAATTTTAAGATAATACAACTCAAATATAAAGATGTAGTCAACTTTTGTTTTGTTACATCGATCAATGCGCCTTAAGAAAAAATTCAATTAATATGTACTAATGTAAAACGCTTTAATGTAACATGTAAGTAAAGCACACAAGCAGATGCGTGCCAACCCGTGGTAATTACACACAGACAAAGGCGTACCAACCCGTGGTAAATACATGCTATCTACAGCTTAGTGGCCGACTCATTCAACCACAAACAGCCCCCTGTATCGTTAGCCAATCAGGCAATGCATCCCATGTATTTCTCCCTTCACATACAACCAAAGTACATGGTTTTCTCATAGCTCTGAAAGGTATGAGTAAGAGAGAGAGCGCGCACAGAGCGCAATCATTTCTATATTGCTTTGTGTACAACTTGTCAATCAGTTCACACAGAAACGTAGGAAATAGGACTGTGTGATATGGAATAGCTGTGACTGTCACTCAGGGGAATACCGAGCTAAGGAAACGTTTTGCAATCAATTAATGATGATGATGCGAATACCTAAGTTTAGTTTTAATATTTTCTCTGTTCTGATCTCCCTGGTGAGTAATTTTATTATTGCACCTTGATTTCTGTTTGATCGATTGCGCGAATATTCAGTGATATCCAAGTATTCCGCAATGGTTGCAGTCAAGTGAGATATCGATGTTAGATCTTTGTCAAATTTACCTCTATACATGGATAATATTAGCCTGGAAGATATGTATTTTACATGACGAATATTAATTAACTATGTACGATAACACTAGATGAAAGTTTTGATTTCTACCTCGCATTTTTCTTTTTTTTTTCTCCCCCAATCTCTAATTTTTATATTCTTTTCTTCTTTCTTTCGCTCACTTGACTTGGATTATTTCCTTCGTTCTGTTATAATACCTATATTTATGTAAATGACGGATGAGATCGGTTTTGAGTATATTTATCAGCTCCATGCAACATTGAAAAGCTTCCATTGTCAATAGCTATGTGTGTATGTATATTGATTGATTAACTTATTAACTCACAGATTCATTTATATGTATGTGTGAATATAGATAGTTCAGTTGATTATTTGATTATACACCGTCTACTTTGTATTATCTGCACGTCTGTGTCTCTCAAGAGACAAGTTTTGGTTGTGAAGTGTCTGCAGTGTGATTCCAATATAAGATTTAACAAATTATTTATGTCCGCTTTTAAAAAGTCAGTCTTTACTTGCGCACCTAAAAATTACATGAATATAACATTTTAACGTCATCGATGTGATGTCACTTGTTAACAAAGTGTATCTTAGCGCTTTTAACTATGGGATAGATCATACGGAAAATGACGTTGTTGCGACTTCTGTCTCTTAAAAATAATGAGAAAGAAAAATGCTAATAAAATTCAATAATCGCTACAGCAGTCTTGTGAAAGAAAATGCTAAAGTCAACGGAAAATATACAAGACCTTGTAACATTAGCGATTCTGTTGCAGAAAACCGATATGACCTCAATAATTGTATCATACTGAAAAATATTCACTAAGCAAAGTAAACTTGTATTTGTGTATTTAATAAGAGGAGTCTTTGATCCTCGACCTGTGCAGATTTAATGAATTTTAAATACACATTCAGGTAAAATAATTTAATAGACAATTAGTGGGAATGTACTTTTCCACATACTTTTCTATATAATGGCGGTTACGTGAATAATATATATTCAACCTGAGACACACTGTGCTCTCCGATTCAGCCAAACAACTAGCGAAAGAAAATACGCATAATCCTATAATGTTAAGTGATGTTGGATTGCCTGGACTCGTAGGCATCTAATAATACAATTTTTTTCAAACAAGTAAAATACTCTAGAATTTCACAACCGATCGGACTGACATTACATCAGTTCTTCTCTGGTGTTGACACAAAGCTGGTCTTGGTTAGAGGTCGTATACTTAAATAATCAACGTGTTAATATCCACGCTGTTCACACATATGTGGCAAATTCCACTTTGATGACAATTTATCACAGTGTGAGCATATCTATGAGCCACGTATGTCCCCACCCCCAGTCCTTTTGTTGATAGCAGTAGTTAAATATATTCACAATGAGGTAATTGTTATTTAATTATCTACACATATGCAAGCATCTCCCCATACTAAACCCTTCTCGTACACCACTGTAGTATAGGGGTCCATCTAAATATTCCACTGGGATTAGCACATGTTCCATAGACGTGATTTTGTGACCACTCTTTCTCCCAAATATATAAAACATTGTTGCTTTCAAATTAGTTTTCTACTTGGAAAAAAAAATCAACCTCGTTTGAGAGTTCAGTCTCAAAAACTTACAAATCAAGATATAAGCTGACATTTTGCATGCCTAGTTATTCAAAGTAATAAAATCGTTGTGTGCATGTACGAACCAAAAGGTTATCTTTTGGAGTTACTGAACCACTACTTCAAACATGTATAAAAAGTTGCGAAAACTTCATGACGCATGATTAATCGTTTCACACCTAATCACATATGCTCCGGATGATGGACGTTTACATCTGATTTCATTTCCGGATGTGGTTAAAAACATCACCAGGATGGCATAGCCTTGCTTGCAAAATATTGTCCAGATCAGATAAAAAATTTGGTCCGCACGTTGGAAGTTCACGTTCGATTTCTTTTCCCAATGTGGTAAAAAAATAATCACCCGGATGATGAAGCCTTGCAAGCAAAATATTGTCCGGATCAGATAAAAAAAAATTGTCCGCACATTGAAGTTTATGTTCGATTTATTTCCAGATCTGGTAAAAAAGCATCGCCCGGATGATATAGCCTTGCATCCAAAATCTTGTCCGGATATGATAAAACAATTGGTCCACACATTGGAAGTTTACGTTCGATTTCTTTTCCGGATGTGGAAAAAGGACTCGGCCGGATGATGTAGCCTTGCATAAAAAATCTTGTCCGGATCAGATAAAAAAATTGGTCCCCACATTGGAAGTTTGTATTCGATTTCATTTTTTCCGAATGTGGTTGAAAGCATAACTTCAATAATGTATCCCTGCTTGCAAAATTTTGTGTGAATCAGATTAAAAAATGGACCGGACAATGGACGTTTACATTCAAAATCATTTCCAGATGTATTTAAAAACATCGCATGGGCAATGGAGGCTTGTATGCAAAATCATGTCCGAATCGAGTCAGAAAATATGGTTCAGAAATTGGAAGATTACAAATAGGTCAGCTACTTTAAGTGTCATGTATCAAAATCAAATACAACTACCCCCCGAACCCCAGCCTTGCGAAAAATGGATCAGGAACATTTTCGGTGTGTTAGAACTGTTTTTCCTCCGCTACTTACGATAATGCTTTTCCCCAGGCATTATTGCCAACTTTAGCCTGAAATGGGGGTAGAAAAAATCTTCCGTTTCAGAGAGATTCTCGCTCTGTCCGCTGCTGAGAGGTGTGAAAGACAATGTACTTCACTTGGCTATGACAAAGGGTCAGGCCGAAGAGAGTGGAAATTGGACTTATCTTTTTCTATTTTTTTTTTTTTAAACACAGGATGATTTTTATGTTCTGGTCCCTTGTTACCTTAAGTCACAACCTGTTATTACTTTTGGCTAGAATGGGAAATGGGTTCCAGGCTTAGTTCAGTTTTACAGATAGATCCTAGTGTATCACATACAAGGGTGAAACGATTCATCGATATATCGATGCATCGATACTTTTGCCATATCGATATACGTATCGATACAAAAGGTGAAGAATCGATACAAAACGATATCTACCCTATATAAGTTACTTTAATCTTCAGCAGTCATGAATAATTATTTGTCGTTTGCCTTCTTATTCTTTAAACTGAGAATCGATAATGTATCGTATCGTATGCTGTGTATCGTCAATCGTATCGATACGCGTCACAGATGTATTGTTTCACCCCTAATCACATATACTCCGGATGATTTAAGTTTACGTGTGATTTCTTTTCCGGATGTGGTTAAAAGCATCACCAGGATGACTCAGCCTTGCATGCAAAATATTGTCCAAATCAGATACAAAAATTGATCCGCACATGGGATGTTTACGTTCAATTTCTTTTCCAGATGTGGTTTCAAAGCATGACCAGGATTACATGCCTTGCATGTAAAATATTGTCCAAATCAGATAAGAAAATTGGTCCGCACATTGAAAAATTGCATTAGATTTCTTTCTGGATGTGGTAAAATCCATCGCCCGGATGATATAGCCTTGCATGCAAAATCTTGTCCGGATCAGGTAAAAAAAATTGGTCCACACATTGGAAAATTACATTTGATTTCTTTCCGTACGTGGTAAAAAAGAATCGCCCAGATGATGTAGCCTTGCATGCAAAATCTTGTCCGGATCAGGTAAAACAATTGGTCCGCACATTGGCAAATTACATTCGATTTCTTTCCGTAAGTGGTAAAAAAGCATCGCCCAGATGATATAGCCTTGCAAGCAAAATCTTGTCCGGATCAGATTAAAGAAAAATTAATCCGCACATTGGAAAATGACATTCGATATCTTTCCGGATGTGGTTACAAACATCACCATGATGACATTGCCTCCCATGCAAAATATTGTCCAGATCAGATAAAACAATTGGTCCGCACATTGGAAAATTACATTCCATTTCTTTCCAGATGTGGTAAAAAAGCATCGCCCTGATGATATAGCCTTCCATGCAAAATCTTGTCCGGACGTGGTAAACTAATTGGTCCGCACATTGGAAAAAAACATTCAATTTCTTTCCGGATGTGGTAAAAAAGCATCACCCGGATGATATAGCCTTGCACACAAAATCTTATCCCGATCAGATATAAAAATTGGTCAACACATTGCAAAATTAGATTCGATTTCTTTCCGGATGTGGTAAAAAATACTTCGCACAGATGATATATGTTTGCATGCAAAATCTTGTCCTGATCAGGTAATAAAATTGGTCCGCACATTGAAAAATTACATTCGATTTTTCTCCGGATGTGGTAAAAACGCATCGCGCGGATAATATAGCCTTGCATGAAAAATCTTGTCCGGATCAGATAAAATAATTGGTCCTCACATTGGAAAATTACATTCGATTTCTTTCCGGATGTGGTAAAAAAGCACCGCCCGGATGATATAGCCTTGCATGCGAAATTGTGTCAGGATCAGATTAAAAAATTAGTCCGCACATTGGGAAATTGCATTCGATTTCTTTCCGGATGTGGCAATAAATCATCGCCCGGAATGCAAAATCTTGTCTGGATCGAATGAAAAAATTGGTCCTCACATAGGAAGTTTACATTCGATTTCTTTTCCAGATGTGGTTGAAAGCATCCTTTCGATGATGTATCCTTGCATGCAAAATGTTGTATGGATCAGCTTAAAAAAATGGTCCGGATGATGGAAGTTTACATGCGAAATCTTTTCCAGATCTAATTAAAAGCATCGTATGAGCAATGGAGGCTTGTATGCAAAATCTTGTCCGAATCTTGTCAGAAATATGGTTCCGAAAATGGAAGATTACAAATAGGTCAGTTACTTTAAGATCATGTATCAAGCTCAAATACAACTACCTTCCCCAACCCCATCCCCGCGAAAAATGGACCTGGAACATTTTCGGTGTGTTACAACTGTTTTTCCTCCGCTACTTACGATAATGCTTTTCCCCAAGGCATTATTGCCAACTTTAGCCTGAAATGGGGGTAGAAAAAACTTCTGTTTCAGAGAGATTCTCGCTCTGTCCGCTGCTGAGAGGTTTGAAAGACGATGTAATTCACTTTTCTATGACAAAGGGTCAGTCCCAAAAGAGTGGAAATTTGACATTTTTTTTTTAAAAAACACAGGATGATTTTTGTGCGCTGGTCCTTTGTTACCTTAAGTCACAATCTGTTATTACTTTTGGCTAGAATGGGAAATGGGTTCTAGGCTGAGCTCAGTTTTACAGATAGATCCTAGTGTATCACATATAGGGGTTACACGATTCATCGATATATCGATGCATCGATACTTTTGCCATATCGATATACGTATCGATACAAGAGGTGAAGAATCGATACAAAACGATATCTACCCTAAATAAGTTACTTTACACTTCGGCAGTCATGAATAATTATTTGTTGTTTGCCTTCTTATTCTTTAAACTGAGAATCGATAATGTATTGTATCGTAGACTGTGCATCGTCAATCGTATTGATACGCGGCACAGGTGTATTGTTTCACCCCTAATCACATATAATCCGGAGGATGGAAGTTTACGTGTGATTTCTTTTCCGGATGTGGTTAAAAGCATCACCAGGATGACATAACCTTGCATGCAAAATAATAGCCAGTTCACCAGAGAAGATATAGACGGAAAGTGTTCGCTTGAATGCAAGAACCTCGGGAACTACCATGATCCCTATCTAAAAGCCGATGTGCTCCTTCTGGCGGACATGTTTGAGTAATTCTGGAGAATGTCTCGATCCTGCCCAGTACTACATTGCCCACGAGGTGAGCTGGGACGCAGTCCTGATGAAGGCTGATGTTACGTTCAAGTTGCTGACATACATCGACATGTTCCTATTTATCAAGAAGGGGATCTGCAGAAGCGTTTCCCTAGCCAGTCCACGCCACGCAAAACTGAACAACCTAATGTACCCGGACTATGACAGTAAAAGACCAACCACATGGATTGCCTACATTGACCATAACAGCCTGTATGGTTGGGTAATGATGCAGAATCTATAACAAGAGGGGTTTTAAATGGGTTAACCTGCCCGCACTCGAATCAATTGCCGAGGATTCGTCCAAGGGGAAAATCCTCGAAGAGGATCGTAAATTCACCGAAGAGCTCCTTGACGCACACAGCAACTACCCACTGGACCCGGTGGCACTGTATATCCCAGAGAGCTGGCTGAGTGACTATCAGCGCTGTTTAGTGAACTAACTTTGGGTTAAGTTCACTGAAAGAATGAAGCTAGTTCCCAGCCTACGTCCAAAAGCGATACGTTGTTCCCTAACGAAACTTCAGAAATAGTTTGGCACGTGCATCACAAAGATACACAGAATGTTGGAGTTTGATCATAGTCCGTGGATGGACACGTACACCAAGCTCAACATTGACTTAGCCTGAGTGACTCAAGCTAAGAGTGAGTTTGTAAAAAACTTTTTCACGCTCAAGAACGACTCCATATTCGAGAAGACAATGGAAAACCTCAGAGAGCGGATCCGTGCGGACCTAGTAACGCATGAGGACCAGGAAGACAAGCTGTGGTAGATCATTGATGGCCCAGAGTTGAAGTCGCGGCAAATTGTTATGACAACCGGGTTGCAGTTCATAGCACAAAGTTTGATCTCAAGATAAGTCGGCGAATATATGCTGGAATGTCGATCCTGGATCTGAGCAAATTCCTGATATATGACTTCTATTACAACCGCGTTAAAGCCAGGTTTGGCGAAGGGTTAGCGTCCTTTACACGGACACCGACAGTCTGCTACGGCGACTATCAAAAACAGCAGCATCTGTGCACAGCCAAGAAAACAGTTGTTGGCAAGTTTAAGGATGATTGATGCGGGCGGCCCATGGCCAAGTTTGTCGGCCTCGGCCCCAAGATGTGCTCCATCCTGGTTGGAAACAACGAAATACGGAGGGCCAAGGGAGAATCCAAACCAGTCGTGAAACACGTCATGAAGCACAAACTGTACCTAAAGGCTCTCGAGGAGAGGAATACGTTATATCACAGATGGAAGCCGTGCGCAGCAACCACCACAGAAGGGTGAATGGGGTCGTAACGTATCAACAAAACGAGCCTATCGCCGCTGGACACCAAGAAGTGGATTGCCAGAGACGGTATCACAATACATCACAATACGGGAATATGGTCACTACCCCACAGTACAAGAGCAATACGTCTTGGAAGAGGAGCACCTCAACGCGCTCTTGGTTCAGTGATATCATCTTGGCTGATATACTCTAGAAGGTCAAGGAGCTTGTAGTTTGCGTCGCGGGTACACAGCGCAAGCAAATGAAATAGATATTGATGCCCTCCACCAAGAACGCCGTTGACAAATATCATGAGACGATTGTGTGGTTTGTGTCGCCACTCTGCAAGGTACGAGTTAGCAATGTTGCCAACGTTTCGCAGGGGCTCTTTCACTTCAGCGGTGGCGGCGGCAAAATCAACGTCATGAAATGCACTCCACACTTCGACATCCGTTTGTGCAATAAATATTGACCTTGTTGGTGGTGTCGTGCCTTGTCGGAGGATTACCTCAACAAGCTCAGCCAATTCGGCTGCCTGGGCCAATAATGCCCTTGGGCGGTAGCTATGTACCTTCAGGCACAGTATGTTGCCCCTCGTCAATGAGGCTTCTGCGTGGAGCATCTCTACCCAAAAGATGGTATATAAAAGGCTGACATGGGATGTCAAACCTATCAGCCAGGGTGAAGACATTGAGCGACCACACTGGATCTGTGCCATAACGTTGCCTTCCTGCCACTTCCCCCTGTGCATATACGTACCACACCATGATATTTGAGGTCAGGCTATGCATTTTCAGCCAAACCGGTAGCGTCACATGCGCCGCAGGCGTTGCCCATTCAGTCAATTCAACCGTTTCACGAATCGCATCAATAGGTCTTTTGCCTGTCAGCCGCGATACCTCACCGTTAAGGCCCACAACAACGTAACGTCGCCGCCGATCCCACAATGTGCTACGCATTGCACTCTCGATCGCGCTAGCAAAAAGTAACATCTCCTGGTAGTAATGATATGCACACAGTCGCTAGACTACGGAACGATTAGACCTCTACGTATTGCCCTGTAGTGCTTGACCAGGAGTTAACAAGGCACCCATAAACAACCTGCTATGTTCAACCTGCAGCAGGTTATGCAATTTTGCATCACAGCTTGCAGATACGTGACAATGCGTCGGCAACTTTGAAAGCCTCCTTTATGGTCAAATACTCAGTCTCCATGTAACGACAAGTATACACTGACCGTGGTTGATGTCGCATCAACCACGGTCAGTATATACTTGTGTGTGTATTGCCCAAACGTGTTGTACGGCAGAAACGAGAGTTCGGCATGGTGCGTCTCGGCCGGGTCAATCTGTCACATGGTCTGCGTTTTGAGTTACGCCCTGGCAACATCTTGTGAGACTTTGGCGGCTTCTGCTAGCTTTGTGAAAGCTGCTACGCCATTCCATTAACCTCGCGGGCTGTAGTATATTGCCGCAAACTTAGTGTCCATTGCGTGTTCCTGTTTGCCGTTTCGTCTGCTGGTGATCTATAAAAGTGCAGCTCCCTCTCTAATTTGTCAGCGCATACATGCATACTCGTGCCAGCATAGAAATATTTATAGGCGACGTGAGACCTCAATGATATCGCTTTCTCTCAGCATGTCCCTAAATGAGCCGTCATCTCTGCATTAGCAGAGAGCTATCCACCACGTCTGCTTGAGAAAATCGCGGGCAACTGGGTTGTACTTTTATGTTATGACCCATACGCTAAAGCCGGCATGATGACTGACAGATGCGAGCTATGTAAGGATCGTTTCCTTATGCTGTTGTCAGAAAGAAAGGCACACTCGTCCAATACAAAACACTTGGTGGCTTCCTGCATATTTTACCGAGTACGCAAGGATGGGATTCCAGTTCATGGCCCTTAGAGTTTACTAGAAATCCGCCCACATCTTTTTTTTTTTTGCCACGTGCTCACGGCCGAACGTACGCCTTGTTGAGGCTATACATAGTAGGGCAGATAAAGAGGCGAAAATCAAAGTGACTCTTAAATGCCAATTTGAGAAGTTCGTAGGCAGATCATGTTGCATTGTATCTCTACGTTATCACAAAACTAGTGCAGATTACTCGACAGTGGAAAGTTACTGGCCATTTATATGTTGAGCTGCGCGTCTATAATGACGTATAAGTACATGTTCAACACATCTCCCGACTAGAGCGCTTTTTAATTGGTTTTTTTGTGGGGGGATGACGGGCAGGACTCGGAGGAGGTGATTTGAAGCGTTATGCCTTAGCTCTCATTATCGTCGCGCCTTCCAGACCCGTGAATTGTGCGGTCTTCCGTTGACCTCATTTCGGTGAAAAGGATAAACCGGTTTGGGTAGAAGGCATTAAAATCTGTCGACGGCAGTTCCGTGTCTTTGATAGACACCCTTGTCATTACCTTTAGGCACTTTTTCTACTGCTGGAATAGCGCCTGCCAATTGGCATAAATATGGTTTCGATCGTCACCGTTGCTTTGTCGATAGGAAGTTTGTATAAATACTCAGTATCGCCTGCAAAATATGTGCTTTATGTCGCGTCCTGAATGTGCATGATCATTACTTTCATGATTTTCGCCGACGTATTTAGGTTGACGTTCCACGTATCATCTCTCTTGTTTGCCACCATGCGATGGCGCATCAATCGGGTATAAAAAATAGCCACATTTTCCGTGCACTGCTACCGAATCATGCGCTGGAGTCGGTGTGGGTCACAACGTCGTACTTCAGAGATATACCACTGATGGTGTAGCTCGCCCCTTTGATTGTACACCGGATAACCCTGCCGTAGTCAATGAACGTCAGCTCAGAGTTGAGGTGGTCTGGTATTATGGCATGCGGTCATTTAGCAGCTCGAGATCAAGCGGCACAAAGAAGAGCTTCCGAATGCTGCGGCTACTGATGCATCGGGCTCAGGAGCGGCAACATCATGGCCAGCTCAGAAACGTATAGCGGCGGTGCTGGCGTTTTCCATACCCTGAAAGGCAGCGTTAGATCGTTCATTTCCGTCAGCCAGGAATCCTTGTAGGTGCCAGAGACATCGGGATTCGTCTATACAGGCTCAATTAATTAACTTGGGGCTTTATACTGATCGTTTTAACAATAGAGCGAGCAAGGTTTTTACAATCGTGCGTTTGGCGCTCCGCTGTGATGTGTCGCCGCTCAAAACAACTGTTAATTCCAGCCTGTTCGTGCCACACACAAAGACACCGTTGCTACTGAGGTTAGGAAATCTGACAATAAGCAGCTGGTTCTGTTTATGATGATTGGGTTATCTGGTCACAAACAATAGTGTTTAGGGCACCCTTTTACCAGCGCGCTGCAGATTGAGCTCAATGTATCAAGTTTGTTTCCGTAATGATATGCTTTCTGTTCATCAACAGTGCTATTGAAATGCACGCCTCCGTTCTTTAATAAGTGCCCATTGCCTGAAATCAAAATATGGCTGAAATAATGGAAGACTTTGACCCTTGTAAGGCCTGTCGTCCCGACTAGGAGGAAATCGCATTTACCTCAGGAAACAACGAGGCAAATCAGCTCCTGATGGAAATACCTTCCTGAGGCAGATGCAGTTAGGTTCCAGAAGGTGAAATCAAGAAGATGTTGCATCCACAGGGAGACTAGAACAACGCCTCCCCGAGTTTGTTGCGTATCGCAAAAACCAGGCGCTCGCGGTAAAGTGGGGTCACAAGTGGATCCAGCTGACTTGGAGAAAAAGCTAAGTAAGTTCTTGGCCCCATCCACGCTACATAGATCAACGGAAGCTCTAATCGTTTATGCGTTGGGCCTTAAGAAGAAGCTGCTGCCGATCCAATTGCTGATGAAGCTTGCCACCGCTCGAAAAGTGATAACGGTCGACATAAAAACAATGACAGATACTAATCTCATCGCAGTGTCGGAACATAACGACACAGCGCTCAAAGAAGCGGTAGCACAGGAACCCGGCAGTCTCCTGATGCGAGAAATCCTTGGTCTAAACAAGGCACTTCAGAGGCACCGTGTCGATAACTTCGCAAAGCTTACAGTATTCGATAACAACTTCGTCGTAGAAAAGTAAAATTAGACCCGGGTGGAAAACGACACGAGTCTATCCAAACAGGAGAGAGAAAGGACGAACCAAGAGATATGAGATCGCATTAAGAAAGCTTGAAGACAAATGCAAATTGAGGATAGATGGAATCAGCATTAACCGAAAAACCCTTCTCACCAGTTTAACCGGATCAGGGAAACTTTCAACATAATCCTCAGAGAGGACACAACACTCTTTCGCCAGCATTGAATTACGGTCAGCTTATTTCTATAGTTATAATAAGTACAATTGTGCTTGCAGGAACATGCGGGGACGCCATCACACCATCTCCATCCCTGTCACATAAACTATACTGCCCTACCATACGCCCCGACGCTATCGTTGAGTACTGGGATATATTTCTCTATCAGAGTCCATAGCTGGCTTTAGGCATACTTCGGGCTGATGCTCTGGAGGGGCGCGTTTAAATCGTCCTAGGTCAGCGCTTCGATGAACATCTGGAAGGAGAACCGTTGAGCCTCGCCCTCCAGAGGTTTGTACGGCCTCAACACTGCATACACCTCTCCCATCTACCGGTCAAAACACGATATATAAAAGTAACCATATTCGGGTGCTCTACCCCAGTGGAATGCCACTATACTGCCTGGGACGTTGTCAGCCCGTTCTTCAAAAGCACCGAGCCTGAGCTGAAAAATAAATTCCTAATTATTTACTTACACCGGTCGCCCGACCACCTAAAAAGGCTAGAATGCAGGTCCCTCGTATATAAGTGGGCGAAAGTCGAACTGACCACTTAGTGCCTCCAAATGTGGATTGACCATGGATAAGACTAACATGACCGGAAGGGATTGTCTCCCCGGAACGTGCACGATATTATCCGACACAGCCCCATCGTCATTAGCCTTTTTAGTTGCATCCTGATGGCCGACAAGATCTGCCACGGTCGCGACCTTGTTCGAACCCATATCAAGGGGGCCAGCTATATGGTCGCCCCTTGGATATCCACCATCCCCCAAGGTCTGCGAGAATCGCGACTAAATAGCTTTTTGTAGCCGCATCTTGAATTCTTACTGGTTCCGCCACGTCCGCGATCCCTTTTGAAGCTAAGTCCAGGGTGTCGGTCATGCTGTCGCTGGCCTTTAAGACCTTTCCCGCACCTTGGAGACTAACATATTATTTTCATGTTTCGACCATTTTTTCGTCAAACCGCTCGTTCATGGTATCAAGGTGTACTATCTTGCGTCCGCGTCGTGGTAGTCCACTTACATTTTCCAACTCCACATCTTTATATGGTCGGCGTACTTCTTTGCTGCCGCTTTATGGCGGTCAACATACCTTAGGTCGGCAACGTTGCGGATGGCCCGCCTACTGGGCGAGGTTTGCGGGAGCCGGAGCAGATCAGCCCGTCGTCCTTTTTTGCATAGGGACTATAAAGTAGGTGGAGAGGTGAGAGGAAGAATCAGGAGTCACCATCGCGGGTCCGGCGGAATTCCACGCCATGACCACAGGCGGAGTCTCAAGGCCGTACAAGTCAAAGTAGAGCAGGCGACCAGGCGTCCGAAACGCCGCCCAGTGCGTCCTGTGATTCTGATAGGTGTATCGATTGACGATACCAGCCTAGTTTCTACCGCGCCTGGACAGACGCCAGAAAAGTGCTTTAGAGGGCAGACAAGCTGTAGCGGGTCAAGAGCTGTGTGGCTATCAGCATGATAGAGTAACGCACGTTGAGTTAGTTGGCGTCCAGACGCAGCCTGGTACCGTCGACGGCCCTCCAAGATGCGGCGAGCATTTTCAGATGGCCCCCTTATGAGGGTCACGAGGTGCCGAGATGATGACGTCATGAGCTCTGTAGTTCGCACCCTCGGGGTCCGTTTGGGTTTGGGCCTTGAGGTACATGTCCCTAGTTGACTGTTTGAACAAGTTGATGTGCTCCAGGCTAAAGTATTAGATTGAGTAGAGACCGTTGAAGTCTTTTTGGCTGTTCTGCAGTCCAGAAGGATTTACTGTATTGGCTCAAGGTGGCCATTTAGACGCAGGCTCATTTTGTGTTACGCTCCAGGATATTATTATCGTGCTCCGAAAGCTGAATGTCTACAAAGACGGTAGACGGTGATGCCCTGCTGGGCGATGATCTGCCAGGATAACTGGCCGTAGATTGCACTCTGCTGGGTATGCGTTGTCGTCGACCCGGAGCTGCGGCCGTTATCGTCGTTGTAGCGGGTCAAGCAGCAGATGGTCGTGGCCACGCTGTAGTCGCTGTCGACTGTTGTCTTTGAGATCCGGTCCACGATCTCGAGGTAGGTCTCCGTGGGGAGGAAGTACGCCGACGTCAAAGGAGGTCACGAGCAGGTTGTTGCCACGGATTGGCTCTAGTTGGCCCGCACCTATCCCAGCACGATCTCAGCGTCAGATGAAACACCTCCAAGGCTGGCAACTTTGAGCTCGCCCACACCATATAGGTGGTTTGGGACGCGGTCTGCTTCTGAAGGGCCCGCAGCTGGGCCGACACGTTTACGCCGAGACTGTGGAAGGTTCGCGCAAGTGTATCCATGTAGCATCCCCTCTTAAACCGCGTCATATACGTCATAGTATATGTGTCAAATTAAGGACTTAACGTGATTTAATCCACGCGATAGGCCTGGTATTTTCTGGCCCACCACGTTGCAGATTGTCGGCCTACTGGGCGAGGTCCGCTGGAGCCCCGGGTCTCACCTCGTCTTTGGCAGATGGCACTTGCCTCGTTGGATAGCTCAGGGGACTTGTTACCGTCCCGGTAGGCCACCAAGAGCGTTTCCACGAGCCTAGCAAGATTTTACGCTTTGCTGGGGCAAGAGGCAGCTACTGTCACCAACGGCAGGCATTTGCCCGTGCGTGCTGCTGTTCTTTCGTCTTGGCTGCGGCGACATTCTCTTCCTCATTTTCTTCTCCCCATTGCGGCTTCATTTGTCCTCAGCACCTTACCCACCGCGAGGCGAAACTCTTTCCATTTCCTTTCCTCATCACCAGCAATCTGATTGAATACAAGTCCCTCCCAATATTCCTGCAATTCAATGGGGCAGGTAACAAGTTCTTGGACGTTGGCCGGTGATCTAGCAGGCAGCGTTCTCAACAGACGAGGAGCTCGTCAATATACTCTTTGACCCCAAAGCGCCGAAGCTCTTGGACTGTTCGGAAGCGACCGCAGGTGCGCGCCCTGACCCCGTCGGGCGCTATCAACTTCTTAGTGGTTGCCTGCCCAGTCCTTCCCCAGCGCCCAGCGGCAGATGTAGCAGATTTTGTCAGTCTGAAAGACCCTGTTGATGGTCGTGTCCATAACCAGCTTGGTCGGTTGGGCGAACACATGGCTGATCTCCTCCATCTCGCGTTCAAGAGTCTGGAAGAGCGTGGAGACCAACTCCTTGCCACAGTACAGCACCGGATCTGTGAAGGCCCAGTGGCAGCGAACGACGGTGTATCAGATGCCGCATAGGATTTGGTTGACGGTCTTCTGCGTGCAGGTTTTATTCAGGATTTATTCAGGATTTTGGCGTAGTGGCCTTTGGTGGAATCGGCTTCCAATTTGGTCAGCAGAAGCGTGTCCATGGCGTGCGGACTTGCCTTCTCACTCACCGTTCCCCCAGCCAAAGACGGATCCCGCGATGTCGGGGGTTTGATTTTATGGAACTTGCTACGTCAGAGCCCTTCACAGGGAAATCGATTCCATCATACTAGCGGTACCTGCCCGGCCGATTTCAGTGGTTGTCGTTTTCGGAGGGCGAAAAGAACGTCTCACACGAAGCAGTGAGCGTCGGTGATCAAAACGTTCTTGGCAGGGCGGAGCAACACGCTCTTGGGAGTTGAAATGTAGCTGCGCACACAAAAAGGGTGGGATTGCGAACAGTGCAGATCAAGCTGCATGCTCCTCTCGATATGACAGCGGCAGCCCTCATTCAAGTATCCCTCGATGCAGCCATTGATCTCGGCATAGGCCTGGTCCACCAGCTGGTTGACCTGGTCGCGCCGCATCAGCATCGCGGTATGGCTGCGTAAGTAGGCCATGAAGACAAATATGGCGCCGCCATCGCTGCTGACATCCCTTGTCATATGTTCAACGCACTTCACCCGCCCCCCCCCCCCCCCAAGGTAAACGCGTCCACAGAAAGGCACTAGGGCTCGGCTGTCTTTTACAGTCGCGTTGCCGACGCCCCTCCGTTTAACTAGCTGTGGCGGAAGCCGCGGCTCACAAGTGCCTGGCGGCAGGCTCGGCCCTGCTGGTCCATAAGGCTAGCACTGGCCTTTCGACTCAGTGGGCTAGGATGGGACTGTTGGTCCTGGGGTCAGGTACTGAGCTTTTAGAGCCTCTGGGCTGGCTGTGGCCGGCTAGAAGGGTGTGCGGCGGCGTAGATGTAGAGATCCGCGGGAAGGATGTCAAGAGCGGGTGCTTGTCCGACGTCGGTGCTAGTCTCTACGGATGTTCTCAGACTTCTCACGGTCGCTAGGGCCCTCTCTGCTTCCTACGCCCTGATCCAAGCGCAGGCTGATCAGTCACACCCTTCCCATCACCGCTGGGCTCAACCCGATTTTCATTTTAGTCGCCTAAAGTGTTTTGCGCCTTATTTTGTTGCTAGTCACAAAACGTGATGGCATTTCGCGATCGTGTCCTTCTCTGCGTAGCTAGGCACAAAACGTGATGGCATAGTGGGTCCAAATCTCCATTTCACATTTACTAAAGGCCATGATGTCTACATAACAGACCGCCAGCCTTTCATATTTTAAACATTTGAAACTAGTTTTATTTACTCAATTCAATGAACACATATGAGTTAGCGTGTATATAAAAATCTCTTCTTCTCTCGAACCCAATCCGGTTCATCCATATCTTAAACAGTAAATTCAAACAAACAATATTCAAAAATAAAAATCTTTTGTGCGATGGACCTCACCCACTGATTATGATCTGTTTGGTACCCTGTTCAATAAATGTTGTTCAAACTTTCTTAAACTGATAGCCAATCTATAAATCAGTCCCAAAGTACCGACAAGCCATCTAACAACATATCGTAGAAATGGGCGAGTTATGTTGATAGTTACTTCACTGGAAATAATCCTAATATTGCGGATACAATGATTACACGCATAATACGTCCTAATTACGCGCATCATCCGTTCCAACTACATTGCTATATATCAGTGAAAGCCACGTTTTGCCTATGATCTTTTCTCCTTTAAGCTGTACACTTTTGAGAAAAAGTGTTGCCCACTGAACCCTACAGTCAGCAGTTACTTCTGATAAATATATTCTGGTTTTAACAATTACAAAAACGCAGAGTTTTTGAGATATGCATATAAAATGAGCAATAACTCAGACAAAGAAAGCAAAAAACAAGATAGAAAAGAAAAAAAAGAGTGAAGACTAATTTATGGTAAATAAAACATCAAATGCAAAAAGAACTTACCATTGAACATGTGCTATTGTTATTTGATTCACATGCATAATGAACATTTAAAGCAAATCAAATAGCAAATGTTTGAGATTATTTATAGCTTCTAGTGTATATTACAATATTCTGTGAACTGACACATAGTCATTGTGGTGACTCATCTTTTGGAAATGTTCATAAGGATCATAAGGGTTCACAAAGGTTTAGAAAACGTAGATAGGTTGAAAATAAAATGGATGTATTTACTGATACTCTTTACATTGTTTTCACCAGTCAATGCAAAGAGCAGACACAGAGGTGGAGCCAACGACCACTTCAAAATATCAAGAGAGAATTACCTTCTTGGACCCATTTTTATAAATATTTCACAGATATGGGCTATCATCGGAAAAGATTTGGGTGGGGAGATAATTCTGCATAACATAACATTTCTTTGCATCTCTTTTTAGTCACTTGCCGCTTCTTTAGCCTGAAACACACTGCAGCATATGGTACAGCTAAGAAACAAAAGACTCTGGAAAACAGTGAATACATTATTCCGTGGAAACGTTAATACTTTTTATGATTGAAACTCAAAATATGTACGAGATAATAACTGGAGAAAGGGCGAAAGGTGATTTCATCTAATACAGGGACAATTAACTTTGCAGCTCCAGGTAATAACTTCATGTTTGACGGAAGATATCAATATTCAGAGTCAATATGACACCTGATTTATTAGGACCAGTTTGGGATTTTTCGTCAAAGAATAGCATTTGCATAATATGTGTGCTGAGAGAAAGAGCATTGACGAAGTATGTAGTGATGTTTGGTCATCCTGATGGAACAACACTGAACAATGATGATCATGTTAATAAAAAAAATATAATAATAATAATAATAATAATAATAATAATAATAATAATAATAATAGTATTAATAGTATTATTATTATTATTATTATTATTATTATTATTATTATCATCATCATCATCATCATAATCTGGGATTACAATACAGGAAACGAACATAGTTGGCATTGTCCAACAGACTAATTTGCTAGTTAGCTAAATTAAAACCTGATGGTTGGTAAATGGATTTCAGATTAAAAAGCCAACAAGTATAACACCTTACCCATGTCTGCGATTTTCTTAATGTCTTTCATCGACAAATGTGTCAAGTCAGTGTTGTTATGTATATTGAATTCATAATATTTGTCCATGAGGTAAGTTGTACTTTAGTGGTCACTTTGTAAACAACATACTTACTGCATTTGAGTTCAAGGTCAGACTTGTTTACATAGCATTTAGTACTTAAATTGGAATTTTCCATTACCTTATGTGAGAAAAGTCACATTCGCATCGGAAACTGCTATTCGAGTTACTCATATTCTGGAATATTCTGTCAGGTGACTTATCTTTATATTTATACAGGTTTGATAAACAAGATTTAATTCCTATAATAAACTATATATTATTAAAATCAGTCTATTAAGGAATTTAGTGTAGTAATCAGATGTTACTGTTGCGAAAATCAGAGGAAATTCAGATAGTAGAATTATTTATTTGAAATATTCATTGGAACTACCAAAGGTGCTCATTCTCAGTTTGGATTAATACTTGACTTTGGAATTTATGTAAATTCATTCAAAGATATTCTGGATTACATCATTGAGGCATATCAGGACATTCAAGACTACTAGCACATCGGAGCATATAAGACTACTAACACATTAGGACATACAAGGCTAGATTCTATATTTGGGACTTGTGATTATAACGCTTAGGATTATTGGTTATTCGACTTTACTTCACGTGACTGTAAGTGTCTTTTTAATGTTCAATTTAATTGTCTATAAATAAATTGCTTGTTCATTTTACATGCATTGTTGGTTTAACTTTCTTTCTGTTACATCACTTTAAGACCTAGAGTCGTAACAATATGCAAAACATGTCCCACGTCCAGGACCTGTATAAAAATGCTAAATGCGCTGTATTCTTCTAATGACCACCACCAGTCATATCCAAAAGTTTGAAATCTCTAACTTGAATCATATTATAGTTTGTGAGATCACACACGCACACATGCACGAATGGGCAGGATTACATAATGCCCACATTTTTCCATAAAAAGGGTGCGGATAAATTTAAACAAAATAAATCCAAAAAGTGGTCATAGGGTTAAGGTTAGGGTTAACGAACGTTTTTAACAATTTAAAATAACTCCTGGAGAGTGTGTCACAGTGAACCAGTTTGGCACATGACACGTGTATATCCTAGAATGCATCCTCAGTGCAAATTTGGTAAAATTAAATCATACATTTTACCAATAGATTGATAGTCATAGAAATCTTGTTCCTGCTTTTTTGTCATATTTTACACAGGTGTTGACCATTCCCTCTGTCAGATATACATACAGCAAGCTAGCTCAAGTGTCTTATTTGTATCTCTTACTTCAAATCCATATTGTTTTTCTTTATATAAATAACAAATGTATGAGAATTTACAATTTTGCGAGAGAAGCTAAAAAGTGGACTGAATTTACGTTTACCATATTATGAAGAACATTTGATTTTGTTGATAATAAATGCCCGTGCTCTTTCAGATAGATGCACTACAACATACAAACATAGTAACGTTTTTAAGTGAAAAACATTCATTAAAACTAACTTGTTTTTTTATAGCACTACCAATTATCTTTAGACAATTTCAATACTTAAGGCCAGATATAAGATACAAGTTTAACATATGAAAGGTATAGGAATTTATGGGAGTGTATTGACACTTGATATACTGAAACGTTATACACCTGCCCTTTCTTTCGTCCATGGCTCTTTTTTTTTTTTTTTTTTTTTATTAGAGGCATGCAAAATGCGTCACTGTAGAGTACTAGTTCGATCAGGTGATTCAGAATTCTTCAACTTTACATTGATAGCTTCAGTTGTGAAACAGAAAGTGACTAAGGTTTGCAACGTTTTTCACCATGATCAACTTGACCAATCGAAAGGTTCTGAACCATGCAAGAACTGGATTAATAAAATGGCAAGCCAAGAGAAATGCACGCACCTAACTGTTATAAATTTACAGTCAAACTTGTCAATAGCAGCCGGGTATTGGAGAAAGCCGAACTGACATTTGTACACAGGTGACATCTAGATGCAGAGTCACCTTTCAAACTTGATTTATGAACAAATACCATGAGCCGAATACCAAAAGAACACAACACTATTAACGTTACTATTATTATTATTATTATTATTATTATTATTATTATTATTATTATTATTATTATTATATGTCTAAATATTTATAGCTGTGTTATTATTATTATGCTTTAACAGATTTAGTTTAGTTGCACTCTTAAACAAAATAGTAAAACACACGTGTATGTCTTTCTCTTTCAAAGTTATATTCCACGCAGGCTTACTGCATCCTGCAAACTTTAATCCATACTATAAATTAAATCATCATTGACCCTTAAAAATACCTACTGATGGTACTTGTGTGCATTAGCACAAAAGAACAATTCAACCTCTAATTGATAGCTGACATAGGACTGTGAAGCAGAGGATTAAGTCATTGTTCGACCGACTTATATAATTAGCCTTGGAAACAGCTGTTCACACTTTAACCAATATTTGGATTAGCCACGTGCTGAACTTGTCAAAATCAAACGACGGTCGGTTTATGTTATTGGTTTGTGATGAATAGGGAATTAAAGTCTGATTAATGTGATTATTGTTACTAACACTTGAGCCGAAACTTTGCATACATTTACAGACAGACAAGTTTTGTAAATATTGAATGGCCCCTGACCCTAATTAAAAGTATACAACTCGTATCTTTCGTCAACAATTAAATTGCTTCGTTAGAGATAGTTTTAAGTCACAGGCAAGAAAAGTAGATGAAGATATCGAATTATACCTGCTACACTGCGCAAAAATCTCACTTATGCTTAGACAACATGGCTATTTTTACACCATGAAGCAAACGAATTGATTCGATTCTCTCTTATAATGATAACAAACGCCTCGCTTTCAAATTTTATATATTGCCTTATTTAACTTTCTTTGAGAGTGTGACGAGAAAATGGTGAGTACAAGAAAGAAAAGAAATGTTTACAATTTGTGTCACTTGATATACCTTTATCTATGGAATGACTTCCTCGTGAAACAAATGAAAATTAATTTGCTTACATAGAGCGTCGCAATCGATACGCTCCAGTGACAGCTTAAGGAAGTGATAAAAGCTTTACTTGATTAGGAAACACCAGGCCGCTGACGGCGGAAAGCAGGCGACCATTATATACATGACCTTTCATAGGAACTTTTCTAGGGAGGAAGGGATTAAAGTGGCCAGTGAGATCAAGTGACCGCTATGAGTTAAATCAGTCTTAGAAATAAATTTTTCCTATACTTTTTTTTAAGATTTATATATTGAAAGAGACAATGCAACTCCAAAATAGAGAGCCCCAACATCGGCAAATGGAGCTAATTCTTTCAATAAGTACATACACGTACGTCACGGAATGTTGATTAGAATATTATTGGATATATGCCTCTAATAGTGTCTGGGGTACTGTTTTCTTTCAAAACAGATTATTTAATGTGGGTCTTCAAACTACTGGTTTGAGCCATTGATAAAATCCCCCAAATTGCTACCACATAAAGAGTGAATAGCGTGGATTCATATGTATACAACTTATGGAGTAACATGTGTCAATTAAGTATGGATTTTTGCTTTGTATACGTTTCGAAAACTCTTTAGTGCAACATATTAGTAAATATTTTTTGGCTTTGACAGTTATTATATTGCCTGACCTTCATTTTCTCTTTTTAATCATGTTCACAAAGTTCTGCAGAATGGTATCGGTATTGGTGAAATTGATTTTTGGGGGTTACAAAATGTTATTTGGCACTTTATTAGTAGTTGTCCTTCTTATTAACCCTATACATGGGGCTATTTAAAGCACAAATTACGATGGAACACACTTTTAAGATGACTGCTAGTAGCTATGAAGTTTTATTAACAAAATGAATCAAAATGGGTTTTGGATTAAAAACATAAAATTGTGCATATTTTTCGAATTTGACCCCCTGATTAATTCTTAATATGGAACCATTTTTAAATTCGTTCCTTGTGCTCTGGCAAGTGTTTCAGTTTAGAAAACCATGTGTAATTCCTACAGTATTATCTCAAAAAGAATTAATTTCATGTTGCATATGTAAGTACCTGCAGATGGCTTGTGTATGGCTTTGAAACGATTGGTCGGGAAAGCAGTTGTTTGGCAAAAAGTTATATGCCTTCATTTACTATTTTTGTTTGGGTTTTAATCATTGAAATGGTCCATCCTTATAAATTATTTATATATTTTGTCATTTCTATTGGATGTTTGTCATTTATAATAGGCCATTATTAATATAAATGGAAAAATATCTCAATGGCCCATATCGTCACTAATCACTTCAGATGGGTTGTATATTTGGCTTTAAAACTTTGCTGATTGTCTAATATCAGTTTCCAATCTGTTATGTATTGCTACAAGTTTACCATCTGTGCTTTCATAAGATTATTACTTCTAATAAATTTGTAATAATATCTGATACTGTCAAAACAGACTCTGTAATAGATCTCAATACTTTGGTTCAATATAACTATTCATCCTCTTTCAATCCATTGCTATATTGCAGAATGAAGTAAATCTGGTGAATATCTTCATCTTTGTCTGTCAAGTAATTCATTAAGTCAGTTGCCAGTCTTCTCCAATAATAAATAGTACCTGCTCCAATATTATATTTAAATTTGTAAGCAACAACAGCATATGTAGGCTCCTCAAAACGTTGGTTCATAGCTTTATGTTCTTCTGACCCATTATCGATGAAGTGTTTGTCTTTTCCCTTTAGGTGTCTCCGGTCATGCTGTGGTGAAATTTAAAATTGGTGCAGATCAAACGAAATATTTTCATATATGTGCTATTGTTATTTGATTCACATGCATAATGAACATTTAAAGCAAATCAAATAGCAAATGTTTGAGATTATTTATAGCTTCTAGTGTATATTACAATATTCTGTGAACTGACACATAGTCATTTTGGTGACTCATCTTTTGGAAATGTTCATAAGGATCATAAGGGTTCACAAAGGTTTAGAAAACGTAGATAGGTTGAAAATAAAATGGATGTATTTACTGATACTCTTTACATTGTTTTCACCAGTCATTAGGTAAAACATTAGACTATATTGCTGCCAATGTTGATGAAGCTATCAATAAGATTATAAATACTTCTCACTGATCTTCACAAACAATGAAGCTTCACACATCGGGCGTCTAACAACTGTGTGGAGACTATTTTCCTTCTTTCAGTCACAATGACCATGACCTTTGAGCTTTTGAGTCTGAAATCGATATGATTCTTCCTTATTCCAAGTGCAAGCCATCTACTAAGTTTGGTAACTGTAGATGGTGAACAACTTAAGTTATCATGCAGGAACCACATTGGTAATGGATGGACAAATAAACACACAGTCAATATAATAACATAATATGCTCCACCCTATGGCAGTGTAAAAAAATGAAAGGAACAGTTATTTCTTAAAATTGTCAAGTGTCCCTCACCCACCCCCACCCCCACCCCCATACACACACACACCTTATCCAATTATATGCATCCTAAAGTTTCATTTGTACTCTGTCTGTAGTACCGAGATATATCCTAGATCTCTGGGATGCCAGCCATTTGTTTACGTATTAGTTGCAAACTAATTGGACATACTGTAGCTGCGATAAGTAGCCAGGTGGTCAATCAATGCACCATATATGGGACAGATAAAGCAACAGTGACTACCCATTCGTGGTAATCAGTCCGCTTGTGTCCTTGCAGTTCATCCATAACCAGCTGGATGCTCTTTCAGCAGTTTTTCCCACTACTTGAACTGACACTTTATGGTTTCTTCCTGTTATCCTTAGAGCACTGAACATCTTCCAAACCAAGCAGGAAATCCTTTACTTCCCACCTCTACCGGGGACAACCTAGTACATTATTCCAACAATTATCAAGACGTTTCACTCTATGTACTACAGAAGGTATTCAGCGGAATATTGAATAACATACTGGCTACATGGTCAACTGAAGGGACGTAGTTAGTAAAGATTAATTTGGATTCCCCAGGGATACTCTCTCTTAGATATAATGTTCACTCGTCAAACGTTTTGGTGCAAAAATATTTTAATATACCTTGTGGCAGATTTTATTGTATCTTTATTAATTTTCAAATACGTTTATTCAATTCATCAATTAGTTAATAAGTTTTATTTTGTGTGTGTGTCTCTTTATGTGTTATGTATGTGCGTGTGTCCTTGTTGATCGGAAGTATACAAACTGTTTTCCTTGTAATATTGGAACCATACAGGGTTGTGTAATATATCCTTTGAATTTTAATCTAGTGATAAATGATTTCATTACCATAATTAGGAGATAATGAAGACATGGAATATTTGTGTCTCTTGATATACATTATATCTTTGCCATATTGTATGCTCATTATATTGCTAATTGTGCAGACACTGTGAAAATTGTTTAACTTCAAGTTAAGGTTATGGAGGACTTGTGTCGTGAAAAACTGATGAAGGAAAATCTTGATAAAAGAAATTATTGACTTTAAAAAGGTGGTTTTCTGAGAACAAATGAGCAATGGCTCGATATTAGTACAACAATTGACACTGTATCAGCATATACTCCCAAACTCAAATGGACTAAAGCAAAATAATGTTTGGTGTCATAAAGCAGAACAGAATTAATTGCGATTTGTATGATCCAGGGTGAAACGTTACCTCCACAAGTTTCTGAATCATTGCAATAACTCGACACTATGGTCTCTCCTATTTTATACTACAGGACAGTATCTTCACGCTATGTGATGCCTTACAAATATGACATGTATTCTATCATCTGTTAATCTTATCTTTAGAAGAGAGATGTTTTCACCTGCGCAGAATAAAAATACCAATAATATTGGAAATGTATCTTACTTTCGTTACTACGCATTTTAAAATAGGATATAAGTTCTAGCAACTTGACCAATTTGGTCATTTCCAAATTAAGTCTAAATAAAAATGGTTTGTATTTCCATACCTTGTGTGTGCGCATGTATTTTTACTTACGAATATTTCTAGACATAAGAACGTAATTTAGCACTTAATCCGCTGGTTTTCATTAAGGCTGTCTAATTGACATGTCGAGGCTGTGTTGTAGATTTGATGCTTACTAAAGCTGTCTTCTTGACTTGATGATTACTAAGCTGTCTTGTTGGCTTGATGTTTACTAAAGCTGTTTTTACTTGATGCTTACTAAAGCTGTCTTGTAGACTTGATGCTTACTAAGCTGTTTTGTTGACTTGATGCTTACTAAAGCTGTTTTGACTTTATACTTACTAAACCTGTCTTGTATACTTGATGCATACTAAAGCTGTCTTGTAGACTTGATGTTTACTAAAGATGTCTTGACTTATACTTACTAAACTGTCTCGTTGACTTGACGATTACTATGCTGTCTTGTTGACTTGATGCTTACTAAACTGTATTGTTGACTTGATGCTTACTAAGCTGTCTTGTTGACTTGATGTTTACTAAGCTGTCTTGTTGACTTGATGTTTAATAAAGCTGTTTTTTACCTGATGCTTACTAAAGCTGTCTTATATACTTGACACTTACTGAGTCTGTCTTGTAGACTACTTTTACATAGTATTTGGGTTTTTTTTAGATATAGTTAAAATCAGCTTCATACACTTGACTGTTATTATTTCTTGCGTGATGGCATTTTTTACTGTGGTGTTCAAGTCTGATTTTTTGGCCGTATTTCCCTGATCCCTTAATTTTTTTACTAAAACAAATGCACATGTATAGCATGTTTTAATGGCTTCTTTCACTGTTCTTCCCACATATGCCACGTTCTTAAAGCTCGTTACCTTTGAAAAACAAAAACTTTTCATTCTCATTAACACTTGTGTATATGTATAGTCCTTCCATTACTCAATTTAAACGATTCAAGAAATTCTTTCCATTTAACGAGTACATATATTTTGCTGTTCACTGTTTTCGTCGTACAGTCTGAAAACGACTGGAATACCTGCTTGATTTTATATATTTACTCGGCTAAGGTAGAAAGGTAGCCTTTGGCGAAAGCTGTTGAGTATTTAGACATTCTAACTGTTTCAACTAACTTGAATTAGACATTGCAACTGTATAAATAGCCAGATAGCAAATCTCTAACTTTCTGCTGTAAATATATCTTGCTTTATCAAACTGCATGTTGTTAGAATTTTCTCTTTGAAGATTTCTCTAAAAGCATCGGGTATGCTATCTTCCTGTTATTTTTTTTGTTCATATTTTTTTTCAGACTAAGCGTGTATTAAGAAGACACCTGTCACTGTCAAAATATAATTGCGTCTCTGTCTTTTTCATGTTTTTGCATGTCAACTTTGTCTGTCTGCCACTGGTTATCCAAACACAGATCTCTTTGTAGGGAAATATTTCTTCTCGTTTGCTTGCATAATATGTATAAAGACTGCTCAGTCAATAATTCTTCAAATTCAGTGCATTTTAGTTTAATTCAGTCATGTAAAAAGGCATAAAACATCCAGAAAATACTTTAGGCTGTATAGACTGTCTTAAGGTGTTATCAATAAGGTAACATAAAATCCTTCAACAGTAACTTTAATTATAAGCAAGTTGTAATGTTTCTTCAATCCTTTAAACTGTGTGAATGATTTTAGATTTGGATGACATTTTGTCTTTACAATAGTTGATTTTAAAAAGATTACTGCACATTGTGACACCAAGTGCTGTTATAAATTGAACTTTGTTTTTCATCAATTATATCCATGTTTTTTATCGAATCGCTGTAGATTAACGCCGTGATACTTACGAGACGTTCAAGTTGTACTGTAAATTTATGCGAATACAACTGTGTGCATTTAGCAACATAATATATCCTTTATTCATACAATGTTTCAATCGTTTTTCCCTCTCAGGCGTGATGCTACTTATTTCAAAGTAAAATATGATCTACATCTTTTCTGAAACACTGGATGATATCTGTTTTATTACATCCAAAATCGTAAACAAATATGTATTATCTTTACATGCCGACATTGTTTCTTTCATGCTACAATCATGACATATTTCAATGTTGTCTATAAAAAATGTTGAATTCAACTCAATATATAATGAAATTGTTCACTAAATTGTCTGTATTGCCTGTCTGCGCTAGTGTTAGTTTTATGTTGATGTTTAGTGTTGAGTGTTCTTGTATCCCTTGAGACGTCAAATTAGACAACTTTAAATTGCCAGCTTTCGCATGTATAAAATATTATACGCCAGCTTTCCGAAAGTAATTAATACTATTGTCCTCCACAAACGTTGTCCCAAACATTGAAACAGAACTAGAGTTTACTTCATCAGCTAACAACGACAGAGAGTATCATATTAGCCAACCAAATTCTCTATCCGCTCGTCGTGACGTCACGCACGTTTGTCCACTGCTTCCTTCACAGATGAAAGGCTCATTCGTGAGGCGAAATACTCGACCTTTTCCTTACTGCTCTCACGAATGTAGCATCACAAAATTTTAAAAAGCCTGCAACTATACGAAATTCAAGTACATATTTCAGCAACATTTATAATCTCTTATGTTTATGATACGAATTTCTCGGTGATCTGATTCAAGACCTTAATCTTGATATTCTTAAAAGGATGATGGCTGAAACTTTCACCTTTTAGGAACGAAGTGGGTACTGAGAGCCTGGCTTTGCGGAATCGAGAATACATAACGTGTATGGTGTATTTAGAGTTCTGTTTCACTTGTCTAGAATCACCTGCATGTGTCACTAGACAGTATAGGTACAGCATATTCAGACAATACGCCAAAACAGCAACTCTACTCATTACCATTTACACTTATAATTTTGGTCATGTAACAAAAGCAAGATACCAAATACAAGTGATGATATTTATTTTTCCAAGGAAAGATCGAGCATGACATTTAAAACATACATTTTTTTTAAAAAAATGACGGGATTTGAACTTGATACCTCTGACTAATTTTTCACTTGACACTGTTCACTGAGATAATCTGAACATACTGTACAGTGTAGAAAACGTGATAAAGCATCATAAACCATATTACGTTTCAGACAGGATATATTTGTATTTACTTTACAGCCGAGTGCATCAGTAATTTATTTGAAAATAACAATGTTTTACGATAATATTCTTCAGAGTAAAACTCATGGCAGATATTCACATGCGTTTTATGGTAAATATAAAATGAAGGTCTTGAAAATCCCTTAAACAAATTAATAAAGTGACTTATGGGATGCCTATGTTATTCCAAATTAAATCTGCCATCTCACATTTTGACATATTGCGCAAATCAGATATAATATATACAACGTATCCCAAAACATTTGGTATTCTAGAAATTTAATTTATTATATAAAAACCAGTCTCTTTGCGACAAATGACCATTCAATTTGTCCTTTTTTATGACATACCATAAAAATATTTAAGCTACCTACTTTTGTGAAGATGGTAAAGTAATTATCAAGTTAGATCCATCACACTAGAATACATGACTTTATCAATAAGAGTGACTGATAAAATGGCATTAAGTAACGCAAACTTTAACCAAGGTGAACTGAACAGGTGAATATTGCATAGGCAAACAGACGGACAAACGATGTAACACTATATTCCCCTCGCACACTTGTTGTGTAGCAACCCTAATTTCTGGATTATATAATAATATATTGCTGATTATAATTCATGACATGTAAAAGCGTGTGAATGTTGTAAAGTAGTATACAGAGATAAATATATCGAAATCATAGAAGTGCTTTGACATGGGTTGTCAGTGACAAAAATTCAGACGAAGCCTTAGTATCATATCACTTGGAATTCCTGTAAGGTTACCAATTTCATACTTGGCTGAGTGTGGCACACTGCGGTTTGGACCTGGAAGAAAGCAAGGATTGATTTAATTTAATGTCACCTCGATTTCTTGAATCATTTAAGCGAATTTTCATATCATGAATATTAAATAACAAAGTTCTCTGATTAATTATCATCGTTACCGTAATTATCATTTTCATCGCTATCGTCATCACCAACATCATTATATAATTATAATCGAATAGACTTCAAATGTTAATGTTTTGCTAATTAACAGATAATTCCGAAGGGATGGGTTTTTTTTGTATTTGTTAGGTGCTTAGCGGACAATCAACACATGCACATCGTGCAGAGGCAACTGGAGTGAAATACCTTCCCAAGGGACATAATGTGGCCTTTGTGATGTGAGCTGGATTCGAACCCGCATATTTCTGATCACGAGTCTGCAGGCGAAACATTGTGTCCTCGTTGCTACAAGACTAAGAGATGTACTCACCTATTTTGAACCTTTCGAAACACACAATCCTTGTTTGCACCACTGCAAAAGAAAACAATTATTCACATTTGAAGACACATAAAATGAAAAGGCAGATTTTGCAGCCATAGCCACCTACTGGTCCTTAATTTGATTCATTTGCAAGCCATTGCATTCAGATGTGATTTATTGTAAAGACACCGAATAGTTTCTTATCGCAGCTAATCATAACTCATGATATTGTTTATGCCATGTTCTTTTGTCACAAAACACCATCTGTTTATTAAGCTTGTTACACATTCGAAAGCCAACTATAAAGCCTACCGTATTTCTTAACAGAGGGGAGGGGGGAGAGGGAGAGACAGAAAGTTTACCATATTTGTTCCACACGTGGTTCCGGTAGCTGCACTTAAAACATTTTCCACGCATATGCTTGTTTTTGGATCCGTACAATACATGAACCGACAAATCATTTCAGGCTTTGTCTTTAAAAGAAAGAAAAAAACGACGTGTACTCGAGGTGTATGAGATCATTTAACTACTTATTCTCGCTAAAAGGATCACTTAACTAACTACCCTCGCTAGGCGTAATCTTTTAATCTAGAGTCATTAGTGACGACGAAACTGACAAACCAGGCTCTTTTCCCGACGGCAACACTTATAGTCCGTGTTTTTTCCATTTCGATTTGGTTCCGCAAACAACCCTTAAATTACTGCGGCGATGGGGAAAGAATAAAGCGTATCAGAGGTGCTGGTGTGATCTTAATAATAATCATCAGCACAGGTTATGTTGCATTATCTAGAAATAATTTGCTTTCTAATGAAATGACTGGGAAGTTTTAATGCAAGTGACCTTTCTGAAATCAACCGAAATTCATGACTAACAGTGTAGGATTTGCGGGTTATGGCAACTCTGGAGGTCAGATTTGCTTCAATTTGTTGTAATTGTTACAGCCAAAACGTGTTAAAGTTATAAATTTCAAGACACAATTAGCAGCAAAGCTAGCTGGATAGCTAACAAGTTAAAGGTGGAATTCAAAATAGAAATGACAAAAATGATGGACATTATAATAATTAAATTTAAAAAAAAAATAACTTCCAAGTCCTGAGACAGCAATAATTCTATATTAATATGTTTGAATGATAAAAAACAGCTACTGCACCAGAACTTCTATTGTAGGGTGAATTGTTTGATTACATCAAATACAACAGCGCTAGAAATTCATGGTTGGATGACGATCAGAAAAATAGCAATTGCTCGGGCAATTAGATGGTATAGCATGTTGCTACACTAAAAACATTTAGGATATTAAAATCTTCTCAGGTATCAAACCACTATAACCTGCCTTTTGTTAACTCAGCTATACTTACAGGATATACATAGCTTCGTTATCTATTTGAATGTACGTTTGTATGGCGTTCCAATCTCAAAATTTGTTAGTAATACACTGTATGACACGAAGCTAAGAATTAAATGCTTAAAACTGACCACCTTAAGTAGCGTCATGCATAAATCTATAAATATTAGCCACACATATCGTTGTTGCAACTCAACAAGTTCTGTTGCTTTGTAGCAAAGCCGTTCTTAAGCCTGTTTGAAGCTTGACGTATTCATACATCCTCTTTGAAAACAGAAGAACCGAATGAAACTCTTCACTGCTTCTGGTTTATTTGCCTAGTGAAAGATATAATCAACTATTAACAAAGTTAGTAATGATTTGCTTTCTTGTATGTATTTCTCAGTGACGGTAAGATCCTTTTTTATACCTCTCATTAGTCAGGTCATTTTGTTTTCTCCAGCGGCTTTAATGTTTCTGCTGTTTTCTAAATAATGTTTGGGTCGAATGTCATCATGTATTCTATTCGTTGCTTGTTATCGTATAGTTCATCCTCATATTTGTCTATGTCATCAAATGACTGTTTCAAAGTATCATCTAACATCTCGCAACCACGCCTGTAGAATGCAAGGTAGCTGTTGGAATATAGTTTTCAGTTGCTTTCTTCGTCTTGTTTTAGGCGATTAATACCTACTCATATTTGAATTGATTTGGAGAGATATGCATACAAAGCTTCAATATCAGATGTCACGACTCTAGGTCTTGAAAATATTTAACAGAAAATAAGTGAAACCAATAAAATCAAGTAAAATCAACAAGTACTTTATTTCCAGACAATTATAGTAAAAATTCAAAAGACACTTACAATTGTGAGTTTAATTCCAAATAATAATAAATGTCCTAATCACAAGTAAAAAATAATAGAATGTTCCGAAAGAATTCCAATCTCCTTGAATGTCCTGATGGAACACAAATATGTAATCAAGAATATATTTGAATCAGTTCATATCAATCAACAAATCATGTATTAATCCAAAAGTCAATGAGCACTTTAGTATTTTCAATAAATATTGTAAGCAAATATTTCTTCTCAAATTATATCTGATTTCAACAACACAACTGTAATTACTAAAATAGATTTCTTACAGACTGATCTTTAGAACTGGAATTCTAGAACAGTAATGAATTTGCTTACCAAAATCTGTATATAACTACACATGCCTACATGACCTATATAACATCAAAATATGAGTAATTCTAATGGAAAAATACTGGCCTACCTGACATATGTCACAAAAGTCTAATTGCGAAATGGCTATGACAATTGTTACGACTAGGGGTAATGTAACAAAAGAAAGAATTACTCAAACAAGCTTTCAAGGTTTACAAACACAAATTTAATGTCTCAAAATATTAAATATTTCAAACCAACAAAGTGAAAGAATTAAAATTAACTTACAGTTTAGAAATTCCTAAATAATCCTAACTTGTTCTATTGTTCACTGATCCGGATGTTATCCAAAATATTCCGAATGAAGAATGTTCCGAATGAAAACACCACTGTGCTGATGTACTAACAAGAATCAGTTATATCCAAATATTATTAATTCCAAATAAATCCTTATGAATGTAGAATATGACACAAGTTCTAAAAAATGTTTCCATTAATTCCAACTGAGCTGAATAATTCTTAAATCTTTAAATGTCAGTATTTAATCCCAAAAATGTAGTCTGGAAATATTTCTGAAGTAGAAAATCACACACAATGAACCAATCTCGTTTATGACCTCTCAAGCTGATGTAATTAGGAAGAATCTTGAACACATAGATTACATTTCTTTTATAGTATTCTATAATGCGTCTTTAAAACAAATGAAGCCCATTTCTTAATTCCGTCTCAAATAAATATCTTATTATTATGACCTTACAATCTAACTTCTGATCAACAAATGAATCATTCTTTGAATTGCGAAATGCAGGTCAGGACTCATGCTTAACCGACAATATTATTGATATTCCCAGGACCAATGTACTGGGTCACATTGAAATACCATATATGTGTGCTATGCAAAATAACGGCTATTAGATTATAATACAAAGGTCATAAACCAAATAAAACTATATTACAATATCAAAAGATGATACATAATTCCGTAACACAATACGGGCCTGCCTGATATGTGTCACAACTTACAAGCATGGACAAAAGTTAAGTATGTATTTTAAAATAACCATACAACTTACAATTATGGACAAAGGTTAAGTATATAAAGATCATTCGTAACAGAGGCAATGTTGTTTTATTGAATCTATCACAAATGAATCGATGTACTCAGTCGGCGAAATGTATTTTTTCGCAGAAGTTTAGGTTGAATGTTTTCAAACGGTTTCATTGTTTCTGTGCATTTTGTGTCATCTAAACTTCTAAACTTTTAGCTAGTTATTCAGGACCCTGCCCCATGAACCGTCAACTATCTACAAATCTATTCGTTTTGCTTAAGGAACTTTCTTACCATTTGTTTTATATCCAGTCTTCAACGAAATCCTTGCTAAACAAAATATAGTTCTCATCTGTATTTGGTATAATATTTACATAATCTACAGGATTTTGTCCGATTTTCTATTTGATAAAGAGGTGTGAATCCTGTCTATATAGGTCATGAATAAACAAGGGGCTGAATTTGGCATATCTGTCCAACACTGTTCTGTACTTTCAGATGGCGTTTCTCCTCCTGTTGTCTTTTTTTCCACATACATTAAAAGTCATAATAAATGACACACGCAACTTGAAACTGATGCTGATGAATTTTAATCCAACAACAGAACCTATGTCCAGGATGATGCGAACAATATTTTCTACATTGAAACATAATCGCCCGTGTGTAATTGTTATGCTGTCTTCTAGTAAATCGTTGTTTGCATATGTATTGTTCTTTTTGACTCGTAACAAGCCTAGGTAATTTTGTTTCTATTCCAACGTAATGGCGTCTTCGAAAATTATCAACTTATCAAAGTGATTATCCGTTTCCTTTTCTAGCACTTTCACCTGTTTTAAGTGTTTATTTAATCCCTCCCTTTCCTTTTCTAGCACTTTTACAGCTCAAATGTATATATCTGCTCCCTTCCATATCTTGCACTTTTACAGGTCTTATGTATTTATCTGATTCATTTCCTTTTCTTGCTCTTTTACAGGTTTACTATATTTATTCGATCCACTTCCTTTTCTAGCACTTTCACCGGTCTAATTTATTTACCCGGTCACTTATGATTTGTAGTACTTTTACAGGTCTAATGCATTTATCTGATTCCCTTTCTTTTCTAACACTTTCATCGTTCTAGTTTATTTACCTGATCCCCTTTGATCTGTAGCACTTTTACAGGTCTACTATACCTATCTGATCCTTTTCCTTTTGTAGCCCTTTTACAGGTCTAATATTGAAATTCATAAAGAAAGGTGACGCCTTATTTTACTTGGAGAAAGCTAATGACACCACATGGAAGTGCGACATAAGGGTCGCCTTCCTAACTTTACCTCCAATTTTCTTAAAGATATATATTTTAGAGTTAGGTAGACAGCACCGTTTCCGACAGCTATCCCTAGAATATAAAGCTTAGAGTTAGGTAGACAGCACAGTTTCCGACAGCTATCCCAAGGATATGAGTGTACCTCAGTTAGGTAGACAGCACCGTTTCCTACACTTATCCCTAGGATATGAGTGTATCTCAGAACAGCAAATTGTCAATCACCCTATTAGCTTAGGGTTAAAGTTATATATATATATATATATATATATATATATATATATATTTATATATATATATATATTTGAACGTCAATTGTCAATCACCCTATTAGGTTAGGTTAGGGTTATATATATATATATATATATATATATATATATATATATATATATATATATATATTATTGAACGTCGCTACAGATAAGCTTAGATGAAGTTCAAAAATGGTCAGAAGAAAACGAGTTCAAATTTTTTGAAAATCTTAAACTGTTTCTTTGTACTTCTGCCGATTTTAAGGTTTATTTTCTACTAGAAACTAGCGCTTCTTCCACATATTATATGCGTTTAATACGAGTCGCGGCAAACATAGATTTGCGAGCAGATTGGAAATTCTTAATCCAGGTATACCTCTCATTAGTAAGATCTAAATTTGACTATAGCTCGAATGTGTACGGATCAGCTTGTAAATTGTATGTGCTAATGCTTGATCGGTTAAACGATCACGGACTTATATTTCATCTGGATGTATTTAGAACTTCCCTTCTGAAAGCCTCTATGTTGAGGCAAATGAACCATCATTTTATCTCAGACGAACAAACCGATCTCTTTGGTATACTACCAAAATATTTTATAGTCCATCTCATCCTTCATATGATGTAGCTTTCAGGCCCAAATACCAAACTTTGAACACACAGAAACTAAATTTCAGATCACATTTTGCCATACAAATTTGTCCTCACTAAGAAGCAGCAAAAATCAGTACTGAAAATATTGCAAGGTTCTTTTATTCCCAGCTCACCACAAAGGTTGTCAAAACCTCTGAAAATAACATTTGATCTTTGCGAATTCGAAAGTCCTCATCGAATCGTTTCCTTTTTCAGAGTAAATTCAATGAAAACAAAATTGCAGGAACTGTTGTATAATGGTAAAAGCAAAGAGCACAAATAGTTGTATGTTTAACAGATTTAGAAAATAACTTTAGAGAAAATGTCAACAAAATTTAAACAATCTCCACGTGAGAAAAAAGATAATGTTACGTAAGTATGTATCATCTTTTAAACTATAATATAGTTTCATTTGGTTTATGACCTTTGTATTATAATGTATATTGTATTTATTAACCAACGCTATTATTGAGTAAATGAGTCATTGTTTCATTCCAAGGAAATCAATAATTATCTCGGTCAACTTAACACAACATGGAGTCACGTGATTAGCGCGTGGTGATTCGTGACCTGGATCCCATGTCTCAATAAGAAGTCGACAACTTGTTGATTTGAAATAAGATATAAAATCGCAGTGCGAAGGTATTTTTAGCGGTGACATGCGCGACGCAGTTTCTGATTGGATCAGTTAAAGTTGCTAACGAGAAATGATTGAATTGTTTTAGAACGCAGTTAAGGGTTTTAAAGTCTCTTTTACGCAGTAAGAGACTATACAACTAGATTTTAGTCACTGCTTGGGCATTCTTCACGATTTCTTCGGCTCGTAAAAGTCATAGAGGAATTTGTTTGTTGCTTGTGATAGCTTGTGAATTCTTATTTCTAACTAGTACTTTTGGGATATTCTCGTTTCACAGGAATTTACCTGGATTTAATAACATTTGGATTTAGAACTGATTCTTGTTAGCACATAAGCTCTCATTCATAATACCTTTGGAATTCTAAAGGACAATTTAGGATTATTTAAGGAATTTCTAAACTCTAAGTTATTTTTAATTCTTTGACTTTGTTTAAAATATTTTATATTTTAGGAAACTAAATTTGTATTTAAGAAATTGTGAAAGCTTGTTTGAGCCTTACTTTCTTTTGTTGCATTCAAACCCCTAGCGGTAACAATACCATTAGGTAAAAGGATGAAGCAACTTTTTAGAGACAAAGGTGTAACAATTACAGCAATTTTTACAGCTATAGGGTATAATATCAGCTCTTCTTGATATAAGCATAGCAAATTTTTATAAAGTTTTGACATGAGGAGGAAGACGAACTAGTGGTGCTGGTGGTGGTTATTATCTAGGTAGTACAAATGCATTCGTTGACAAAGTTAAGCAAGGAATGAAAATATTGCCAACTATTTTTTTAAGTTAGCTAAAACAAAGCGGCAGCAGCATTGCCTGGTATCATTGGCAATGTAATGAGCTGGATTTTTAAATCAGCTGAGCAAATTGTTTTTGTATTAGCTGATCGCATTATTTTGTTTACCGTAGCATTAGTCGGTTTTTAATTTTCAGTTTTGATCAAAAGGGTAGACACGGAAAAAAAAATGTAAATAGGGCACCTTTCGAAAGGTACAAGACTCCAGCTCCTGCAACTACGTATATATTACAATGCAATACATTGTAGATTACAATGCAATACGTATATATTAAAATGCAATACGTTATAGATTACAATGCAATACGTATATATTACAATGCAATACGTATAGATTACAATTCAATACGTATAGATTGAATGCAATACGTTATAGATTACAATGCAATACGTATAGATTGCAATGCAATACGTATAGATTACAATGCAATACGTATAGATTACAATGCAATACGTACAGATTACAAGACTTATACCATTTTCATCCTTCTTGTCTTTATAATTCTTGTTCACATTCTATTAGTTTCTATCAGTTATTTGTAACCTGTCTATTGACAAATTATTAAGGACTGCTTATCAGCTCCTGGAGTTCTATTTTTTAACACGTCAGTATTTATTGCAATATTTATTCCTATACTAGATCTATCCGATGACTTTTGTAGATTCTTATTGCAACCTAACATACTACCTATCATTGTCACCATATAACTTGGTAACAAAAATATACAATCACTACCAATAGCATAGTTTAAACACTTTCAAATTTGAAATATGATGCTAAAATAGAATTTAACTGTTTCATTCATAGTCATTTCCTTGTTCACTCAAAATCACATTTTCAATTAACGTTTTTACACTGTCGTGTACATTTGAAACAGACTGAGCAATCCATGTTCTTTTTTTGTATCTGGCCACCTAAAATACATAGGATCTGTTACTATGATTTAGCCTAAATATTTCTTACTCTGTTAATACGTTTCTATCATGTACAAAGAAATCACTCCATGATGTGCTTGTCACTTGTAAACATTGAATTAATTTCGTCAGCAGGTATTTTCTCCAATGATCAATTGTTCCAGCTCGGTAGTTATATTTACTTTGCAAACATTTTTTGTTACGTTATCTGGTATAGGTTTCCCAAAAACCCTGATGCACAGTAATTGACCATTTTTAAAACTATTTTACATTATTATATCCCCAAACATAATGACGATCAATATTGAAGTTATTACATGTTAGCTTAACATTTTTAGATCTATGTCATCATTTCCTGGATTAAAATAGTGATCATTAGGTAATTTTATTTTGCATCCAGACAACAGTTTTTGTATCTGAAAGTGGACGTGGAACATATATATTGATTGTACTAATTCTGTTATGATTGTATCAGTTAATGCGAAAAAGATATTTCACATCCTGATGCTGCAAACATACTTCCCAGTAGGTCATTTTACCAGAATATTTTATGTCACACTGTGCTCTATATCTGTTCACTGAATCATCATTGTCCAATGTTAAAGTGTGATAGTCTAAAATCTTAAATGGCTTGAACATAAAATACATTTTTGTAGTATATGTATCTCTGTATATATATATATATATATATATATATATATATATATATATATATATATATATATATGCAATTTCTGTATTAACTGGAGCGTTACAATGTGTTGTTAGACAAAGGTAGGTGCTCCGATTTTTTTTTAAATCAGAAATCTATTATTTCTTTATCTAAAGATTCAAATTTTATATATTTTAAAATACCAAATAATGGCTGGCAGATATTCATTTATTATATCGGTACATGAATTTTATTTCAAAAGGGGCATCTTAATGAGTGCGTTATTGCCGTTTGCATAGTTTCTGCGCTCCAATCGAATGGCAACGCTCTGGCGTAATGCTTTATTTTCTAGAAGTTATAACTTCGGAGTTGAGTGCATTAATTTTGTTCCATGGGGAAGGGTTTTGGTTTTTAAAACAATGGTGACTTCTGACTGAGCAAGTAATTATCCTGTTTAAAACACTTTCGCAATGGGTACGGCGTTGGTTTTTGAAAAAAAATATATATTTATCTCGTCGGGTGACATTTTATTTTTCGATAATGAAAATAAGGCTATTATAGCCTGATGTAGTAGAAATCACACTTATAAAACTTCCGTCCTATGGCCTTATAAAAAAAAATTCAGAAAAAATATCACCCTGTATTTGCGTCAAAAGCTTTATATTTAGGAACAGTTTTGGTTTCTAAACGAAGGATTATTCTTACTGAATATTTCTACAGATGATTCAGTATTAGTACATTAGACAGACGGAACATCAGGCCAGTGAAAATGGCATTGTCCCGTAAAATGAAAGCCTCAAAGCGAGTCCAGCGTGTGGCCGTAACACACATATCTCAGATTCACAAAGGATGCAAAATTTTGCATATTGGTACTACTGCAAATTTGAGTGGACCGCCTTCCTAATTTCTTCAAAACAAAATGCAGTATTTCAATATGCTACTCATTCATCAGTACGCTCTTGTTAAGTGTATATACTTTTGCTCCATGATACATCTTCTTGATAATATGTCACCACACATATCTTGCACTCTCTAAACCAACCCAATGTGTGTATATATATATATATATATATATATATATATATATATATATATATATGTATGTATATATATATGTATATATATATGTATATATATATATATATATATATATATATATATATATATATATAACTGTGTGTGTATACATGTTGTTACGGAATTATGTCTTATTTCGTTTTTAAATAATGGTATAGGTTTATGATCTCTGCATAATAGTCTAACAGCTGTCGTCTTGCAGAAAGTACATATACAGTATTTCAATATGACTCAGTACATGAGGTCGTGGGAAGATTTGTTGCTTGTTGCATTAGTATATCACGTGGTTTAGCGCGTGAGAGTTGAACTTCTGACCTAGATTATATGAATCAATACGTTATTGACAGGGAACCAGCACTTTTGCGATGTCACGCATAACCTACTTTCTGATTGATTCGGAGAGGGTTGCAATGTTTCGAAATACCCAGTTGTTTATCAAAGACGTAATGGGTTTCAGTTCAATTCTGCGTCGTAAGAGACTATATTATAAGATTTATATCAGCATTCTTCATTCTTCATAGTTACACTGGAATGAGAGGTCATAAACGAATTTGGTTCTTTTTGTGTGCGAATAGTCTACTTTGTGATATATCAGTATACAGTACATTCTGGATTAGTACTGTTTTCTAAAACTTTAGTAATTATACAGTTCCGTGGACTTATCGGAAACATTTCAAGAACTTGTGATATTCCATTCACAGGGATTATTTGGAATTTATAAAACTTGGATATACTGATTCTTATTAACACATCAGTACAGCAAAGGTTTCATTCGGAACATAGTACATTCGGAATATTTGGATTAACTTCCGGATTAGTGAACTTTAGAATAATTTAAGACTTTTAAGGATATTCTCTACTGTACGTTATTTTTAATTCTTTCACTTTAATTCTTTGTTGAAATATTTTAATATTTTAGGAAATTAAATATTTGTATTTTAAATCTTGAAAGATTGTTAGAGTTAATTCTTTTGTTACATTACCCCTAGTCGTAACAATTTATATAATATATGTATATATATATTACGTCGATATTTTCAGGATTTGTGTTTTTACTTTTATTCCTTATCTTGTATATAATTTAATTAATTTTATGCGTTTACCATTTATCTTACGGTAGTATATGTTTACTTATCATCGGAAGAATGTATCGTCTTAAAAGTTTTAATTTTTTTTAACTTTCGCAATTATACTTCTTAATTTTTACTCCGTACTGTATAGCTAGAATTGTGCTGATGTACAATTAAACCCTTTTCATATATACATATTGTTCATTAGTCGTTTATTTGTAATATGTTTGTAATCAAATTCCTCATAAAAGATTCTTGACTGAAACAGGATTGGAAAGTATATTGATGAGGTGACATCATTTATCGTACTGCATGCTTTTGGCCGGAGATGGGAAAGGTACATACACACGCACACTGTACATACCCCACAGTAGATGGATTTAGGTCCATTAATGATATGACACTGCTGATCGGGGGTGTATAATTCTCCTGGCAGTTTCGTCATCAACATTCTCCAATAATTCAATTCTTCCTCGCTGTAGACACCCTTATTGGTCACACACTTTCTGAAATAGGAAATGGACTGGTTACATTGATATATATATATATATATATATATATATATATATATATATATATATATATATATATATATATATATACATAGATAAATGGTTATAAAGATAGAGATATGAAAGGTTCCTACCCACTCAATTTCCTACTTACCTGCCTACCTATATACGCGTAGTGTACCTTCCTACCAACCTGCATGCATACACATATATGCTTGAATGTTTGCACATAGACAGACAACAGACGCACATTTATATGTTGGATAAAAATAGTGCCTTTACATACAGGCAACAATCATACATCTCATGAAGCCAAGGTATTGTGTTTGCATTATTGCAGCATTACCTTCCAATTGCTGAGGTTTCAAACCGACCAGTACTCCCCAAATCGATGTGTAAAATGGTGTTCCTCCTGAGTGACTGGTCGCACCAATGACCCTTATCAAAGGAAATCTGAAACGAATGCAATTTTAGAATGCTATGTCTCGATAAACATTGTACATACTTGTCCTTTAGCGTCTTCTTGAACGATTCTACGGAGCAATTAGAGAAAATCCAGGGGTTCCGGGAGTATTCCTTGGTTAAGTTGAATACTGGATATTTACTGGACATAATAAAAGAATCGTCAGGCTTACAAGTTTCGGAGTCCATTTCGCCGTCATGATCTGATCCAAGACTGGAAATAACAAGCAGGCAAAAAGTATGACTATACAATATATACAGTATAGCTTTGACAATCAGAACATCGATTAATATTTCTACCTAGCGCGGCGAGTTTCACTCTACTATTGCTTTATACAATTTTTAGAACAGAATAAAATTAATTTAAAACATTTAATTTTTGTTTTTACACTTGGTCACATATATTACATATGAGGTAATTTCATTAAGCTGCGTGGTATGGTAGGAAAATACAATTCAATGGTTTCTGGGTCTGAACAATTATCAATTATAAATCGAATATATGAATTAGATTTCGTATGATATAATTATTCTTAATACAGAACATTTTTTGTACATTGTAAGCGTTGCAATTTCTATACAACATTTGGTTATATATATATATATATATATATATATATATGTATATATATATATATATATATATATATATATATATATATATATATATATATATATACTAAATTAGGAGCATTGCTGAAAACATTAGGATACTCGTTTTGAGACGGAAATAATTTCACAAAGCATACATAACCATTATTCTCATCGACAGGATTCAATACTTAGTTTACTATTAGAACAAAAACGTTGACGATATTATTGTATACATCTTGCAAATAGATTAAACACCATTAAAGGTAAGAAATTTGCAACGCAATTCTTTGCTTTAAATATGTTTTATATAAAGTTATGGTTTTGACTTACCACAAATTATCTGTAAACTTTACACTTTTCAATTTTGGTTTTTGTAATGTTATATAATTTGTACATATGGTGTTATTTATGATGTTTATATAATATTATAATTATTTTAGAAAATTATAAATGTTTCTTGACTTTAATATTGTCTTAAACTTTAATGTTTGTATAATGTTGACTTGTTTAGCTATTGTCTTTGAATTAGGTTGTTTACTTAATATTTGAGTTCAAGGACGGTTGTGGTAAACAAGTTCTTTATTCAATTTGAGGTCAGGGTTGATTTTGTTTGCAGATAAAACCAGAATTTCCTTAGAGTTATGTGTTAAAGATCACACTCACCATTTAATATTCTATAACATTATGTTATGTGACTTGTCTTATATTAATAGAGCATTTGGTAAACAAGATTCCATAACCATTTTAAATCTTGTATTGAACACATTCTTGTTTTTTATGATCAGTCTTTTGGGATCATCAGATTGTTTCGAGTCACAGTTGTGCTGTATTCTCGTAATGCTGTAATGACGTAATGCTCTATTGCTGTATACATAATTCGAAAGGAATTAATTATTGGAACATTCATTGGAGTTACCTAACGTGCTTACATCAACCTTTGGATTTAAATACATGACTTTTGGATACCTTTGGACATTCTCAAAGATGATCTGGATTGCATTGTTGGGGTACATCAGGACACTCCAGACTACCCATTAATTCGGTACATTCGTTCATTAGGAAGATTCGTTTATTCTGAACATTCATTCACTCGGAACATTCTATATTTAGGACTTGTAATTAGAACACTTAGGATTATTGGATTATTTGGATTTTGATTCACGTTACTGTAAGTGTCTTTTGATTTTCATTTTCATTGTCTAGAAATGAATTATTTGTTGATTTTACATACATTATTGGTTTCACATTCTTTCTGTTACATTTTTCTTAGACCATTGAGTATTAACAATGTTTTAATAAAATCTTTTATTCTTTGAAAATTGGTCAATTTTAGTGCAAAAAATCCAACTTTCTTTATATAAATTTTCATGTTTGGAATTTTTTAATTTTCCTTTTATGGAATTTTAACGTTTTTTGGAATTATAATTATTTCGTATTTCAATCTTTCTGTTCTGGACATTTGATTTCTGGAAACATTGGTTTAAACTGGGTTAATATTTTTTTTTTATATAAATTTTTGTGCAAACACTTGATATGAATTCATTTTAAAATGATTGGTAAAACAATTTATTGATATTTGATATGTAAAGTATCTGTTGAATATCAATAATAAGAAAATAATTGATTTCTGAAGAGATAAAAAGGTGTAAATATATATAAATAGAAAGAGAGGCTTATATAAGATACGCTATTTTAAAGTCTCTGTCTATTGGACAAAATTAAGTATGACAGTCAATTTCAACTGCTTCCGTACAGGTTGATTTGATCATGTTTTCATTGGCTGAATATTATTCTTTATTATTATATTATTTATTTTGTATATTTGTTTTATTTTGGAGAGGTTGTGTTGGTCCTTTTTAGTTATAAGGTTTAAATTGTTTGGTCTATTCCTATTATTACCATGTATATGATCCATCATTTAACTTTGCAATACCATCATAGCACTCGCAGATTAAACATTTGTGTTGGACTATTGTAAAAGAGCCTCCATTTACAGATTTTAATGAAATCATGTTAATATAAATTTTTAATTTTATTTTTAAGATTCTATATACAATCAAAGTTAATAAAAGCTACCATTTTTTTTCCTACATATAACTACATAAAAATGCAAAGAAAAATACAGAATTTTAAAAATAAAATAAAATATAACAAATAGATATTTTTAAAATCTTTCACTTAGATTGCATAAACTTATTTGGGGAAACGAATGTGTAATATACAAAGGGATATATTTCTTGTACCTAATTTAAAAACTTTGATTTTAGCAAATAAATGTTATTATTATATTATAATGGATACAAACAATATCCCCTGACATTGAAAAACTGTATAATTTAAAGTATTTAGACATTTCAGATTAGAGGATACAAAAATAATAGCTCCTGAAAGTGTAAAGTTGTATAATTTAAAATATTTAGACCTTTCATATAATAAAATACAAATAATACCTTCCGAAATAGGAACACTATACCAATTAAAAGATTTATACCGCACATATAGCGGGATAAAAAGTACCTATAGAAAACGGAAACCTACATAATTTAATTATTTTGAGATGATTGAATTAACAAATTTAAGTGAATATATAATAATAATAATAATAATAGTAATAGTAATAATAATAATAATAATATTATTATTATAATTATTATTATTATTATTATTATTATTATTATTATTATTATTATTATTATTATTATTAAATACACAGGTTATCTAATTTATGATAAACACCACTGAAATGTACCTCATATTTATAATAAGAGAAATAAAATTCATTTCTATGAACAAATTCATTAAACACAATATTTCTTACATATATCTATTAAATGATCCAAAAACAAATTCAGAAAGAAATTACAAAAGCTGAAGTAAAATGAAAATTTCAAGGTAATGTAATAATATTATTTAATTTCAGCTACTATTAATTTCAGCTATCTTTAAATATTCTTGATTAAAGGGTACAGAAAATTTATTTAGCAGACAACAACATTTATTTTTTGATTTTAAAAAAAAAGTCAGTTTCAAGGAGTCTAGTGTAGGTGATAATATGTTACAAATAATAACACCATAAATGTGGTAGTTATTTTTTTTTAATTGAATTAAATTTAGCTTACAACAGAAAAAAACAATCCCAGATGAAAAAAGATTAATTAGTTCATTAATTTTTTATTTATACTGTAATAAAATCGAAATGCAGAACCAGAAATTAACCAATTAATTAATTTAAGTTTTGTTGAGTTATAATATAATTTGCTTAAACGTTCAGAAGTGAACGATTTTGGTCGAGGATAATCAAATACATTCTGATTTGATGATTTTTAAAAAAGATATATACAGATACAAATGTAGCTACATATTAAAATGGAAGACTCAGATAATATTTTTAGAGTATATGGCCCTCTACCAAACGAGGAAATATTATATAAATGTAAACAATATGTAAATTGGGAAAATATTCAAATTCTAACAAAATAAACAGAAAACAACTCTTGCTGTGGAAGCAAAGGTATCATAATTAATGACAACGAAAAAAGTATTCATTTTTTTGCGAATATGTTAAGGACTTTATTACTTTTTAAGGAGGATCTTATCTAACAAAAAGTTCAAAATATGTCAGAAAATATAATTTAAAATACGTTAGACAAAACATATTTTAACAAGAAATAAAGAGGAAATATAATATGAGTATTTTAAGAACCTAATTAATTTACTTACACCATTATGCAATAGAAAGTTTTAAAACAAACTACTAAATTTTCATACATTGTTTCGAAATATTTTGCGATAATGAACAAATGAACCAAAATGTAAAGCCAACAAAAGAAGTCGCAATACAAGTCTATGATATACATTGGAAGAAAATTAAAAAAGAAACCTAGTCTTTGGTGATTTCCTCTTGGTGATCATTTAATTTATTTTTTGTATTATATTATTAAAGTGGATCAGCGCAAATTTAAATTTCTGTTTGCTCAAATACATCAAATGTATTACAAATATCGTTCACAATCTTGATGAGGTAATGAGAGTTAAAATAACTTTTCATTTTGAACAGTGCACCGTTAAAAAATCTGTGAAGATTTTTGTGCAGTCTTCTAATTTTAAACATGAATTTGTTCCAGTTGTTATTATTGGAGCGGTGCTGGTGAAAATTAAGGTCCATGGTATTACAGGGATAAAAGCTAATGTTGCGCAACCCGCAATGATAGTTCATGTAAATAACATTGATTATCACATCATACAATTTTATACGATTTTCTATAAGCTGAACATGCTCTGGATAAGTAGTCATGTAATTGATCTATTGTTTTAATATTTGGATCATTTATTATATGATTATGTTACATTAAATTTGAAACCCTTTCATCAAAATATCCACAACACAAGTTTTGACTTGTGATAATTTTAACATCTTTCTCATTTGGTTCTAAGAGTAGTAAATAAGATGCATAGTCGTCTCCTTCGTGCATTGACATTGTGTAATAGCCTGATCGTATTCGATTGATATTGGGTAATAGCCTGATCGTATTCGAAAGTTGCATTTACTATCGCTACCTATGGTCAAATATTTTCATGATTTGTAATTATTGAAAGCAACACGCGTTGTTACTTCATTGAAATTATTAATGATCCCTGGTACATGCACCACGATTCCTTTTCGACCAAAATGTAAGCAATAAAAATGTGATTTATTTTTTCTGAAGTTCATCTTTTATATCATCTAATTTACCAAATTTTATATTAACATTAACTCTATCTTTCTGGTATAAATATATAATTTTCGCTTTCACAACTTTTTTTTTCAGAATTGAGCCAGACTAATTTAATAGATTTTGATATTATTTTTGTTCTATGTTTTTAGAATACAAATAGATTTTATCATAATACACGGATTTTCTAAACCTATGGTCTAACAGATACGCGTTTTGCCTGATCCTAGTGCAACACAGAGTAGCATGCAAAAACGTTGATTTGGTATAAACTCGGCTCTTTCTGTTTGCTTGAATCAGTAATATTATCTTTATCATTATCGTAATATTTTATCTCCATATTATATAAATCTTTTAAAAATGTTTTAAAGAACATATACACAATAATAATGATACGTTGAGAAATCAAATCAAGATATAAACATTGAAGCTTAATATTATGAACATATGTAACACTTTTACACTTGACCCATTTCACTCTTGTTTAACTGACGATGAAATGCTCCAATGCTAAGATATATACCATTTGAGTTATTGGTATAAAAAACCTACAATGTTTTTTGATTTGTCGTTTATTAAAATAAAGTTTTTAATGATACCATGGATAATTAATTTAAAGATTTTATTTTTATGTCTTTATACTATTGAACAATGAATTACCAATAATTTTTAACTTAAGCAAATTAGAAATAATACACCAATGGTCAAAATAAAGAAACACACTACACGATATTGACAATTTAATTAAGTTAAGAGCATTAACGTTGCATGCAATATAATTAAAGCAATACCACACGTGAATGAATAATTAAATAATTTGAGAATGTTAGATTTGGGGGAAAATTTGCGTAATGGAATACCAAAAACAATAGGACGATTAGTTAATCTAAGAGAATTACATTAAAAATTCAATCTTTTCAAAATATTACCGATAAACCTTTTTAGGATTAAAAATGTCAAAAGTTTCTTTAATCTAATATTGCGTTAACTCACAATCATAACTCTTTTTCGTGCAAGATTTTTAACAGAGTTCTAGCGGTAATACATGAAGCAGACTGTGGTTAAGTCACAATCATAACTTTTTTTAAACACGTGCTTGGAAGCTTTTAAACATTTGTTATTGTAAATGAATACTGGGATTGAGGAATCTCTCCACTATTTTGTAACATCTCTCACACATATTTTAAGTTTGTTGCTTTCGTATAACTACTAACTGCTGTATTTTATTAAAACCGTTTGAGTTCTTGGTAGCCATAAAATCAGTTTTGTTATTACAAGACGCTTAGCTGCTTTTTTAGCTTCTGATGTAGCTACATTTGGTGCAGGAATTGCTTTGCTGTGTAATATTTCACTATCATCGTTTAATATCAACGAAATATGGGAAAAGCTTGGAGGCATGTTGTGATCCATCATCAATCAAAAAAGAAGTATCTGTTCAGGGGAATTTGGTCTGTTACATTACATGCTGATGTTAATCACAAACGTGTTTTAAAACCACCATTTGTGCCGACAGAAACATTTTTGTACCGTATCGTTGGTGTCTAAAAAAATAATTTATTTGAACCTGTTGGAGCGACATAATTTGGTGGTGGATGAGTAATTCTGTGTAAATTAGTTCGATCAAATACAATTCGGCCCCCAAATTTTATCATTATCTGGTTAATTAGTGATGTAGATCCATTCATCATTGTTGTGTAGTTTTCGGTTTGTGGTCATCATCTACCCGATTATTATTAAAACTTTTCATTAAATAACCATTAAACCAATCATAGTAACTTTTTCGATTCTCACAAGTAAATTGATAGTCAGAATCTATATGGCGACCACAATCTCCTGGTAATGTTATCGGGGTATCTAACCGAATTGGTAAATATTCGTATTGGCTGCAATATTGCTGTGTCCGAAACATGTATATAATTATATTTAGATAAAAAGTAATTTGATTTATTGAACATTACGTTTTAAAACTTCTTCGTATGACGGATGTTATTTTATTATTTTTCATTAATTGTTTTTGTATCGTCTCTTCAAGTGGCTTTTCCATATTATTTACTGTTTCAGCCTGTTGTATAGGTTCAACCAATACCAATTTATTAAACTGTGCCTCTATTGTTATGTTTTGTTTTCTTTCTTATTGGTTCAATTGGTTGCTGATCATTTTTCTAATTGAAAATATCTTATCAGGAAAAACTCACATGTTTTATGTCGTATCTTTTCACAAATGACTGTTGATCCACTTTTAAGAGCAGTAGCTGCTATTTTCTTTTTGACAGCAAGGTTACATATTTTTGAACCGACCGATTTAATACCCTTTTAATACTTTATTTTCCCCAGTCCCATAATCCTTCGCCTGTCTTTTCCTTTTCATAGATATCAACTGTGAATTCATCAACATAACTATATAAACCTGTATTTTCATTATAAATGTTCGCATTTATATTATTATGCTGTTTAAATTTTCCTTTCAAATAAATACAAATGATGTATCAAAATTATTCATTTAACAATTGTATTGTTAATGCCAGTTATATAAATTAAAATGTTGTTAATTATATTTCAGTTAAGTTCTGAAAACCCCACTTTTGTTTGTTCATTCTTTAATTGAAATGATCGGTCAATATCGAGTTTTGGTAGCACAAAAACCGTATTGCTATCACTTCCATCAACAACTGAGTTTACAATCAAATCACAATGGGTATAGAGTGTGTTCAAAATAATAACAATATATGAATGGTGCTTAGAATACTCCTTTTTGTATTAATTTTATCTTCAGATCCAAGTAATATATTTAAACTGGTGTTTCTTGGATCCAACTGATAGTTTTTTTTTTCCCTCAGTTTCATTCTGGTCCTGTATGACGCAAGATCAAAGTCAATAATTATTGAACTATATTTCATTTCCTTTACAGCATATTTAATAATTAAAAACTCTTTAATATAATTAGTTATATCCAGATATGAATATTACCCAAGTGAAACGTGATAGTTTTCCAATTAACACCAACATTTGTGCTATATTGTATCTTACTATTATTGCTTTTTTTATCCAATGGGAAAGATCGGTCAAACTCGACAACGAAGTCTGCTGGAGTTTAGGTTGTAGTATATTTTTTTTTTCTTCTTTTTTTCGTGCGATTTCACATGATCGTTTTTCATTTATTAATTTATCAAGGATCCCAATACTTTTCTTTTCTAAGCTCTTTGAATTATTCCCTGCTAGTAATTCTAATCTACTGACTAGCACAGAGGGATAACTGTAGTAATTAATCCCCGCACCTTTATTCGAGTGCATCATATCACTCTACTTTAGATTCACTTATTGATTTTTCTAATTGTTAGGCCATTTCATCAATTCCTTCTGTGTTTGACTGGCTTTTTCTCTTTTTTTGCTCTCTTTACTTAGTGTTGTCTCAATATCTTTCATGTGTTGCGATTTTTGTTTTATGGGTTGTTTTTGTAACTTACCCTTTATTTTTTTCAGGCAGTGTTGATTCTGGTATTGCAACGTCAGGAGGTCTATCTTTTTTTTTTCTTTTTTTTTTTAAATGAAGTTCTTCCCTTACTTATAGCTTTAACCAATTCCCTTACTTTTAGTTTTAACCAATTCTTCTTGGTGCTTTTGTTCGAGTGATTTTTGTATTACTTGTACTGGTATAATTTGACTAAAGACTATATTTTTATTGTTATCGTCACTTGTAGTGTTTTTGGTATTTGGTACTGGTTGTAGTTTTTGCTTTGGTGGTCGTTTTAGCAATCTTTTAGCTAATAAATCGATTTTATTTTACAACCTGTTCCTCTTTCCTTATATCTTTTTCTCCACCAGCTATCTCAGAGACGTATTTTGGTTTTATTTTTAACAGCATCACAAATGTTCTCCATATCTATAGGATTAATGATGTAATCGACAGTTTATTCCAGAGTTGTTTTAAAATATGATATTTTATATGATTTACAGATATTTAAATCCTCCTGCATATTTCATTCATGAGTGTAACTTCAATCTTTTATAAACAAAATGGTTTTGAAGAAGAGGGTAACGTGGTTGTTATTGGTGGTGGTGTTGGAGGAAGTAACATGGGTGGTGGAGGGGTAGAGTAGCGCTTGAATGCAGCAAGTTGATTACCCATATCTGCTGTTACTTTTTATTGTACTTCTTATTTCATCTCTATTCGTAACAATTATTGTTGTTAATCGTTCTAATATTTCACTGTATTGGCTAGCTGATACTTCTTTCTGTATATTATGTTGTCTTATGTTTTGGCTTACGGTCTTTACCAAATTTTTGGCTTGCGCCTGTTTTTGCTGCTAATTCTCTCCATGTAAGTAACGACAGCATATCATTTTGTTTGATACTATATGATTAAGGCCGGAACAAAATATAATCTCGAATCAGATACAATTTGGTCATTCTTCATCAATCAGCAGACGAATTGCATAAACCTGTTAGAAAACGTTCACTCTATTCCGCATTTTAGTAGATAAAATAGTTTCAACATGGCCAGCTGATCTGCTTGATATGCAGCTATTTAGTAGATAAAATAAGGGTCAAAACAGTAATTCATATATTTACCAAATATGCACCAGTAACTCCGCTGCGTAGTAAAACAGGAATAAATATAAAAAATTGCTTTTAAAAAAAATATAAAAATAAGTAAGCCTGAAAAGCTTTCGAAAATGAGCAAACGATTTATGAGAATCTTTATAAGGACCATAATTTCAGAGGTGCCAATCCAAAATAAGTCATATGATTAGAATATCAAGGAAAACAAATATGAAGAATAAAAACGTGTAGGACAGAAGGTTCTAAAATTAAAGATATTAAATATACAAACTGAATAGTTTATAAATCAAATATTTGAATTGGTAAAATAATTCACGGCACATTTTACGAGCTTGAATAACAAACAAAATATCTTTAGAAATAAAAACAAATATAAAAACGTTTTTATAGGCAACCAACAGGTGCTTGTAAAATGGTTAGGTTATGAACTTAAATTTAGCTCACGGCTGCCATTTGAAGATGTACAAAATATAAAAGAATCAGTATAAGAGATGTACAAAAATCGATCGTCGTATTCGCAGAATTCAAAAATTGTTAAATTAGGAACAGAACAAAGCAAATCAGATATTATGGACTTAACAATTAGATACATCCCAAATTATCTTTAAAAAAATGAACAAATGGATCAAAGAAAAACTTAATTACTAAAGTGGCTACACAAAGTGGTAAAATAATAAGCAGACAAATTTAAACTGAAAAAAATAAAATAACTATATATACATATTCAGAATGATTTAACAAAAAAGTAATGCAGGATTGGCAAATGTTAATTCCAATTTAAAAAAAAAAACAATAGAGCAAGATAGAAAGAATAAGTAATACCCCAATTGTCAGATATAGTTTACATAAAATATATAGATCGTAATTTATAATTAAGAAAACTATGTATGTAACATTTGCATATTTTGAAACCAAGAATCCCCCACGGGATATCAAAAGTACTAAGCAAGTGAATGCAATGTGAGATACAAATAGGGTGTAATGAGTCTACTTACCTGTGTCCAAGTTCGTGTGCTGCAGTGTAAACCGTTGTAAAATAATCATCTGAATTGACAAGCTGAACTCTGAGACCAATGGTACATACTTGACCTTGGTAGGACATACCTGAATGGAAATAAAGGAAAAGGTTAAATATCATAATTACATTCCTAAAGGGTAACATTAAAAACTTATCCGTTGTTCTGATGAGGATCCGCAAAATATACCGATTCACAAACGTACCACTCCATGCTTAATATTATAAGAATTCTACATACATTTCCCTTAATGCACTGCAAAACAAGAGGAAATAAAGGTGCGAAAAGTAAAGCTAATGCCACAATGATTACGTCGACATAAACAGGTATGCTAATGTAGCTATAGTGTCAACATTCAATGTCATCAGCGAAATTTCTTGAGCCGCATGTACGTGACTACGGGACCGAATTTAATTACTTCTGTTCGACGCGATAGTGGAAAGACATACTCAATAATTTCAGCTCCGAAATCACAAACTTGAGGCCCCTACAAATATCGTGATTGCAAAAGGATATCACTATTCGTTTTGGTATCAAATGCAGCAAAATAAAATAATGAGAAGACAAGTGTCACGTTATGAAGTAGAACAAACTGACCTCGTGACTTGTTTGTTTATCTTAACACACAATAACGCAGCATCATCTCTGAGGGTACTAGTTCGTCGAGCGAGGGCACTAGTTTATTATTCGATGGCGCTAGTCCTTCTTGCAAGAGAAATAGTTCCCTGGCAGAAAGCTGTAAGAATTTGACTTTAAATTACGTGATATAATTCTTTACGTTTATTGCATTACTGTAAATGTATCGTAATATAAATATCATGATTATACCAGATGGCAATATTGGCTGTATATAATATATGTGACTACAGAACTGGATTTAGTGACTCGTATTTGACGCGATTATGGAGGGAGCTTATCAATGATATCTGATTCAGAAGTCCCGAACTCGAAGGCAAACAAATATATCAGTTGTCCAAGAGTGTTGTCACTATATGTTTTAGCAAATCGAATTCAGCCATATAAAACAGAGTAATAACAAATTTTAATAGAACAAACTGACCTCGTGACATGTTTTACTTGACATGCAGACGTTACGTCATCATCGAGACACCAGTATGTCATGAGAAGGCCCTAATGCGAATACATTATAGGAACTGTGATCTTATGAATTCACAGATGGGATTGTGACCATCTTCTCCACAATAGCAACCGCTAGTTCCCTAACCCTCCCAGGTTGACGCTGATGTTTCATGGCGTCCAAATCCTGCCAACATCTGCTTAATATGATCTAAATACGGTGATATTATTGGTCAATCCATGAAGTATATATCATGTTAACGTTAAAATGTTAACCTTGCTGCATGTTATCTGAAGTTGCTGACATTTTTCAATTTCCGTTGATTTCCTCGTAGTTGCAATACAAAACAGGCTCTGTAATCAATCTCTGCCCTATATATCAACGCGACGTCATGTTTGTTTCCGGCGACAACAATAAGTCTAAAAAGGAAATTATAGCTGATGGCTTCCAAAAGCATGACGCTTTCAGTTCGAAAACAATTACACTCAACTATTTAGTTCTCTGAGAATCTTTCGCCACTTTCCTTATTGACCACCATCTTCTGAGGTTGGAAACCAAGGCTCCTCGCTGCAAACGATGTTCCTCCATTTTTTCGGTGTTATATGAAGTTTCCGTGTTGCCCAACTTTGGCGCTCCATTTGATGATGACATCTAAAGATGTCTGGCACGACAACCCTTTATGTGGACGTCAGCATCTTATTCCGTAATGAGTTTATTAGACTTCCTCACACACCTACGACAGTAGATGCAGTGGATATGGCTGTCACAACTAAATTGCGAAAATAACGTTGCCGTAATTCGTTGTCTTGACGTCTTGTTGTGGCTCTAGAGGCGCCGGATTAAAAGCGGTAAATCAATTCCTGTCGTCCTAAAGTATCTAAAGAGATGTGTTACCTTCGATCGAGCTATGTGTTACCTTCGATCAAGCTATGTGACAACGTCAACTTGTAAATCCACAAACTCTGTACCTTGCTGGCAACTTAATTGTGGGCATAGCAAAAAGGGGACAAAATTGTGACATTTGCTTGATAATTCAACGTGTTGATTGACAATATCCTACTATACGTTTTGTCAACACCGACCACATTATGGCCATTCAAATCGCATTACACATGATAGTGAGTCATACAATGCATTAAACAACACTCATGACTTCGCATCGCAATAATCAGAAGGTTCAATCGGTTATGTGGTTTGAAATTATTCGAGAACAGTTGCTCAACAACTGTTTTGTTTTGTTGGGTGTTTTGGGGTTAAAATATTTCCGTGAATCAAATCAAAGGATTTTTCAAATGCATGAAACCCTTTTTGTATAATCTCTTCTTTTGTTTGTTTGGCCAGAAATGAAACTCGCTGTGAAGTATTTGCTGTAAAATTGCGTCGAGCGTTGTTGGATGATCCTTTATTTCAACTGTCTTGTACATTTTACAATCATATCAATAAATATGTACTAGATTCACAATTCCCCCAATTCAACCCAACAGTCAAGTGATGTCCTGTGCCAGCCAGTGTCCACCGTGAGTAAAACATGCGTATCTCCACGCAAGCAATAAAGAGACCTGCGGGGTGCAAAAGAGCATTTGCCTGCACTTGCATGTCAGTCTTTAGGGAAGTCAATCCACGGGGCGCGTGGTCTATTGTATTAAAAATATGGGCAAATGAGTATAATAATTCGCACCTACATGGTGTTTTGAGGCAAAAACATGTGCGCTTGGTTGCCTTTAAGGAGTAAAGAGATGTGTGGGAAAAACTGTGCTGGTAAGTATTGTGATATGCATGTGGTAGAATCTGGAAGAGGATGTGGGGTATACCCATGCTGTAAGTGTGGGATTGAAACATGGATTAATTGCAGGACATGTGCAAGTTGTAGTTGTATTCATGGTCCAAAAGACATCAAGAGTAGAAACATAGCAAGAAGACAATGTAGTCAAGATATATGTGAAGTACAGGCAAAACAAAAAATAATTTAGAGAATTGGGTTAACACATATACAGTTTAACAGAAGCACATACAAAATCTATTTAAAGAATTGGGATAATATGTATAACTATTGATGTAAGTGCAGCATTAAGTCCGCTATCACTCTTTTGACCGCGTTGCTCCAAAGAGGGCATATAATCCAGAGTTAATATGATGCGTTGCTTGCGCTATATGAGACTGCGGCTCTTCAGCCAGCCCTACGACAAGTTCCGGCTCCTAGACGTGTGGTTGAGCCTCCTGATTTGACCCCACAGCATAGGGTTGAGCCTTGTATTCCAGTACAATTGACAGTTCTCTCTCCTGGCCATAAGGTTGATTTATATGATCCTACTCTGCCACACACTGTTGGCTTATTCCTTGTTACATGCACCGAAGATGAAAGAGGAAATAGTCACTATGTCTGGATAAAGATCCTACGCTGTTTGGTAAACAAGCACACTAGAAACAACAGAAGAAAGCACCTCTGCCACCGCTGCCTCCACATCTTCAGCGGGGCAGATTTTTGGAAGCCCACGCGAAAGACTGCCGCGTCATAATATAAAAGCCAAAGAGCGTATCCTTGTCAGAGTCAGCCAAGAACATCCTAGCATTCCAGAATTACCACCGCGAGATGCGTGTCCCATACATCATGTATGGTGATTTCGAGGCAATGAACGTGCCAGTGGAAGGCCCTGCTGGCAATCCTGGCAAAAGCAACACGCCGAACATTGCTAACCAGGTCCCATCTAGCTTCTGCTATATAGTGACCTGCTGCGATGTTGTACCGTGGCCATATTCATTAGGTACACTGAAGGCGAGATGGAGGATATCTGATACGTGTTTAGAGATCCGGCCGAGATGATCATGGACGGAGACGACCACGAGGACTTTCAAGAAGCAGCAGACTGCCACATCCGTGAAGAGGATTTATGCAATAGAGAGTGTGCGACCATTACCATGTCAGCTACAGTTACCTTGGCGTCGCCCACAAAACATGTAATCTAAAGCTAAACATCTACCAAGAAAACAAACGAAGGTGCCAGTTGTTAGTCATATCCTGTGTGTCTACCATAGTCATCTTATCATGCAGGTCATATTAACAGCCTCAACAGAGAACATCTACGCCGTTCCAAGCAACATGGCAAAGTACATAGCGTTTTCTCTGGGGCAGTTTGTAGACATCTTTCAGTTTATGAACTGCAGCCTCGATAAGCAGAGAACGATGTTGCCCTTCTGTTACGACTCTAGGGGTAATTAAACAAGATAAAAGACACAAACAAGCTTTCAAGATTAAAATGCAAATCTTTAATTTCCTATAGTATTAAAAGAATTAAAATAGTTCAAGAATTCAGATGAAGACAGTACTTATTCCTAAATGTACTGTATAAATAATATATGAATCTCCAAATAAATATAGATATATTCCACACTGAACTGCAAATTCAATTATGACCTCTCTCTTTAAAGTAGCTGTAAAGAATGATAATTACAGGATTATTTCCTATATATACTTTACTAAGTGCGCAGAATCAAATAAACCCACCACGTAGTTCCTGTCAGCATTCGAAGCCTTTGGAAGCATATAGAATGTATTTACTTCCAGTAAACACAATTTCTTTCTCAAGAATGCTATATTAGGCCAGAACTAACAATCAACATGTTGTTGTTTTCAATGAAGTAAAAATACACATAATCTAGGTTATGAGCTTGAGATAGATCATGTGACACTACCAGCGTGTGACCATTTATCGACCGAAAATATGTCGTATGTATACTCATATGGTAACCTCGGTTTAGACTAAGAACAGAGATCATAAGCTAATAAATTAAATCATTATAAAAAGGAAAAAGAGGTATGATTCTGTAACACCTTCTAACCAAAAAAGGATGTCTTCCTGTACGAATACATGAGCTGTTTTGAGCGGTTCGTAGAAACGCAGCTTCCGCCGATGGAGTCCTCCATAGGCAATTCACCAGAGAAGGAATAGAAGGAAAAGTGTTCGTTTGAGTGCCAGAACCGTGGCAACTAATATGATCAATATCTAAAAACCGATGTGCTCTTTCTTGCGGACACGTTCAATGAATTCCGGAGAATGTCGTTGGCATACTACAGCCTCGATCCTGCCCATTACTACATTGCCCACGAGGTGAGCTGGGATGCACTTCTGATGAAGGCTGATGTTACGTTCAAGTTGCTGACAGACATCGACATGTACCTGTGCATCGAGAAGAAAATCCGCAGAGGCGTTTCCCTGGCCAGTCCACGCCACGCAAAAGTGAACAACCTAATGTACCCGGACTATGACAGTAAAAGACCAACCAACTGGATTGCCTACCTTGACCATAACGGCCTGTATGGTTGGGTAATGATGCAGAATCTATATTAAGGGCTTTTAAATGGGTCAACCTGCCCGCACTCGAATCAATCGCCGAGGGTTTGCCCAAGGAGTAAATCCTCGAAGAGGAAGTTAAATTCCCCGAGGAGCTCCATGATGCACACAGAACTAGAACTGGACCCGGAGGCACTGTATATTCTAGAGAGTTGGCTGAGTGACTATCAGCGCTGTTTAGTGAACTAACTTGGGGTTAAGTTCACTGAAAGCATGAAGCTAGTTCTCAGCCTGCGTCCAAAAAGCGATGCGTTGTTCCCTACCGAAACTTCAGCTCTAGCTTGGCATGAGCATCACAAAAATTCACAGAACGTTGGAGTTTGATCATAGTCCGTGGATGGACACGTACACCAAGCTCAATATCGACTTGAAGACTCCAGACAAAGAGTGAGTTTGTAAAAAGACTTTTTCACGCTCAAGAACGACTCTATATTCCTGAAGACCATGGAAAACCTGAGGAAGTGGATCCCTGTGGACCTAGTAAGGCATGAGGACGAGGAAGACAAGCTGTGGGAGATCATGCTGGCCCAGAGTTGAAGTCGCGGACAATTTTTATGACAACTGGTTGCAGTTTACGGCACAAAGGTTGATCTCAAGCTACGTCGGGCAATATATACTGGAATGTCGATCCTGGATCTGAGCAAGTTCCTGATATATGACTTCTATTACAACCGCGTAAAAGCCAATTATGGCGAAAGGGCGAGTGTCCTTTACACGGACACCGACATCCTGCTACGGCGACTATCCAAAAGAGCACCGTCTGTTCAGCACAGCCAAGAAAATAGTTGTTGGCAAGTTTAAGGACGATTGCTGCGAGCGACCCATGGATAAGTTTGTTGACCTCGGACCCAAGATGTGCTCTATCCTGGTTGGCTACAACAAAATACGGAGGGCCAAGGGAGTATCCAAACCAGTCGAGAAACACGTCCTGAAGCACAAAATGTACCTAACGGCTTTCGAAGAGCGGAATACGTTATATCACCAGATGGTAGACGTGCGCAGCAACCACCACAGACCAAGGGAATGGGGTCGTACCGCATCAACAAAACGAGCATATCGCCGCTGGACACCAAGAAGTGGATTGCCATAGACTGTATCACAGTACGGGCATATGGTCACTATCCCACAGTACAAGAGCAATACTTCTTGGTAGAAGAGTACCTCAAACTAGCTTTTGGTTCGGTGATATCATCTTGGCTGATATACTCTAGAAGGTCAGAAAACTTGTAGTCAGCGTCGCGGGTACACAGCGCAAGCAAATGAAACAGGTATTAATGTAGTCCACCAAGAACGCCGTTGGCAAATAAACTTAGAAGCTGGTGGTTTTTGTCGCCACTCTCGGCTGCCTGGGCCAATACTCTAGCCAGCATATAAATATTTATAGGTGACGTCTGGCATCTGGTTTTGATAAAAAATTTAGGGAATTATAGTTTTAAAAAAGATGGAATTGTAATTAATAAAGCTTCAGCTTCAGAAAGAAATGACGAAACTACAAATTCAGAAAGAGTAGATGGAGACGGAAATACATATGCAGAGAGAGGGAAAGAGGAGAGGGAAATACAAACGCAGAGAGTGAGAGAGAGAAAGAGAAAGAGTATGGGGAAATGCAGAGAGAGAGAGAGGGTGAGTGAGAGACCTATATTACACAGATAAAATCAAATTTCCTGGTCAATTTAACAGGTGGTCTCTTAAGGTACTACTATATATTTTCGTGTATAAACTGAGATATAATAACCCTGACAAATAATTATAATTATGACTTCTAAATAGTACTTCGTGGAAATGGAGAGATGTGGTTGTAAATAATTTATATATTTCAAGAATATGACAGATAAAATCAGTAGAAGACTGTGTGTGTGACACAAAAATTACCCTTTCAACTTTGAACGTCTAGAATGTTAGTACGTGTTATACGTCCTGGAAAGTTTCACGACCAAATGAGTTGGCAGCAGCTTGAGAATACCATCGTTTTAATAAATACTGACTCCAAATTTGTATGGTACATTTGTCTCTGATGTGTGTGTGAGAGAGAGAGAGAGAGAGAAAGAGAGAGAGAGAGAGAGAGAGAGAGAGAGAGAGAGAGAGAGAGAGAGAGAGAGAGAGATTGTGTGTGTGTTGGTGTGTGTGTGTACTTACCGGCAAAAACAGAGCTATTCCGATACAGTATATGTCTAAAAAATAGAAAAGTCGTTATGTGTATTTGTACAATGTGCTATTTTTAAGCAAGCAAAACTATTTAATCTTCATTTACAGACAGAACTCTGACATTCATAATGATGTATTAGATAAACTTGTTAGTGAAACATGATGAGAAATTAAATATTTTCCACTAAGAAGAAGGCTCGTATGGCTTATACTCTTTCTCCCCTCCCGCCTCTCGCGCCCCCCAAAGTATTAAAATGAGGCAAGGCAAAATAAACTTGTGTCTCATTCCTACACATTTTGCGACAACGTTTGCCCATATGAGAAAGTCATGTGAAATAAAGATATACCACACGGCATGAATTTGATATCCTGGTGCCTTTGACCCAAAACATGTTCATTACAATTGCAACATATTAAAAATAGCTTCATCATTGTGAACTATACCACATTATTTGATACAAAAATAACATACAGATAGCCCATCACATGTGTTGGTATGATATATGGAACATTTACACAGTGCATATACTGTAATATGGACTTTATGAATCAGGATGGTCACAATATAAAGAAAGAAATATACGAATGAAAAAAATAATTGATGCAAAACGCAGATTTGGGGCCACCACACCATCACGTTTAGTGACTAGCAACGCATGTAAAGGCCCGATCTCAAAATGAAATGGCGGTTTGGAATCACCACGCCGTCACATTTTGTGACAAGCAAAAATGCAAGGCGCAAAAAACGTTTGGCGACTAAAATTCATGGCCGGTGTGCCGAGCATTGGCGGGAAGGCCACGGCTTTTTGTATGACGCTTGGATCATGGCGTAGGAAGCCCGCGAATCGGCCAGAGAGGGCTTTGGCGACCAGGAAGGGTCGGAGAAAACCCCTGGAGACTAACGCCGACGTCGGACTAGAACGCGCCCTCCACAGACTCTGCGCGGGGCAGGGTGGGGTGGTTCAGCTGTCCCGTGGCGTAATTGGTCCTCAGTTGCGTCGAGGTACTCCACGAATTCCTGCTCGGACGTGACAAAAGAATGTTTAGGAGCTCCTTAAATAGGGCCCCTCCATTGCGTAACCCCACACGGTCAGACGCGGGGTCTCCCAGCAAACCATTCGCACCTGCTGAGATCGGTCTCGCCCAGAAGGATCAAGTAGATATTCATGGTCACTGGGAACAGGTCGACGAAGCCCGGATCCTCGACAAATGGCCCGCTGCGGCCGCACGAACCACAGGCGATTAACTCGCCCGAGAAGCCCTTGTTTACTGGAACTCTTCCTCGGATATTGATGAGTCGTGCAGCGCCTGGGACACCCAGTCCTGGATGGTGTTCAGCTTGGCCTGGGCAAGAACTCGAATTTCGTTGTGCTTCTTGGCCTTCACGGCGAGGCGGCGACCAGAGACAGCAGACCGCAGCCCAGGGACAGATAATCGAGATTGACTGCGATGGACATGACGACGATAGTGGTCAATAGGGCAACACCGCCTGTCGTGGACACAACGGTCAAGGCGCCGTCCACGGTGGGTCACGCTTCTTTTAGAGTAACTGCCGATGCTCAGCCTACGCGTGCAGGGCTCACTCCACCTCCAATTGTCTGTTAAGGCGATAGTTTTGCGGGTCTTCGAACGGTACGGGCTCATAGCTCCTCGATTAGCAGATTGAGGTAGAACTTTAATTGATCATCCGCAACCAAGGTGTTCCAATCGATCCCGCACCTGCAGGCAACGATCTTTTGCCCTGGAGCGCCCGCACGTTTGTGATTAGGCTGAAGTCGGTGTAGATGTTTTCCAGGATCGTTATGGCTATTGATCTGGACCTTTAAAGAGGGTAGGTGCTTTTTTAAAAAGAAACGGGTTCTTCACCCTCAGACGCGAGTGGGCGTAAGCTATTCCTCTTACTGCGAAATCAGGAATTCATGGAGTCAAAATAATCGCGAGCGGATCGCCCTTTATGGCGAGATTGCCTGCTGATGCAGCGCAAGCGCGATGATCCTCAACTGCCCGTGAGTTGGGTTGGGGTTTTCTGGGTGACCCTACTGCTTAATATCTATTTGACCATTGGTCTCGTCCCTCCCCAGCCGGAATCGGTACGCTGACCCCGGGCTGGCGCAGGTACTCCTGCACCAGCAGCCGATATTTCTTGTCGACGTTGGCCTCATGTTTTTCCAGTTAATCCTATACGGCGGCGTCCTTGTGGATGCTGGGCCACTCAGCCATGACTTTTTTGGGTTGCTGCTGATTCTAATTGCAGAATTCAAATATGGTTAAGGAAGTCAAGCCGCCAGCTGTCTGAGCGTCGACGTTGAGGCCCTCGCATCAGATGGCTTTCCCCGTGGCCAACAGGGACGGGGAGACAGTTGAGAAGCTCTCGTATTCGATGTCGACATCCTGAACGTAAGTCTTTGTAGCCGAATCCTGTGGGCCGACAGGATCTGCCACGGTCACGACCCTGTTCGAACCCATATCCAGGAGGCCAGCCATATGGTCGCCCCCTTGGAAATCCACCATACCCCCAAGTCTGTGACAAATGCGACTTTATAGCTTTTTGTTGCCGCATCTTGGGTGCTTTACAGGAATTCGCCACGCTCATGACCCCGTTAGAAGTCATGTCACGCGAGATGGTCATTCAGTCGCAGTCCTTGAAGACTTTTCCCGTATCTTGGCGATTACATATTCTTTTGATGTTGCGATCATTTCGCCCGACCACTCCTTCGTAGTGTCAAGATGTACTTTCTTGCGGCCGCGTCATGGTCCTCCACTTACATTTTTCGCGTGAGCGTCTTTATATTGCCGGCGTACTTCTTTGCGTCGGCGTCTTGAGGTCGACATGGTCAACGGAAGAGGGAACATATCGGTCCGCCGTCCTTTTTCTGTACAGGGACCGTGAAATAGGTCGAGTTGGTGAGAGGAAGAAGCATGGGTCACAACCGCGGGCTTGGGTGGTACGCGATGAGCCCTGTCAAAGTAGAGCAGGCGACCAGGCGTCCGGAGTCCCGCCAAGTGCGTCCGCGATTCTGAGATGTGTCGAGGTTGACGATGCCAGCCTAGTTCCTGCTGCGCCATTGCAGACGCCAGAAAAGTGTTTCAGAGGGCAGACAATCCGCAGCAGGTCAAGGGATGTGTGGCCATCAACATGATATCGTCGTTATCGTGGAGTTCGCTGGTGGCCCGCCGCAACCTGGCACCGCCGCCGGCATTCCAAGATGCGGCGAGTCTTATAAGCTGGCCCTTGTTGAGGGTCACGAGTTAGCGAGAGGATGACGGTGAAGGCTCGGTAGTTGGTGCCTTCAGGGACTGCCTGGCCTCAGGCCTTGAAGTATATGTCCACAGTCGACTGTTTGACCAGGTCGATGTGCTCTAGGCTAAAGTAGTAGATTGAGTAAAGTCCGGTGAAGTCTTTCTGGCTGATCTATAGTCCAGAAGGATTTCCTCTGTTGGATCGAGGTAGCCATTGAGGCGTAGGCTTACTTCCGTCATGCCAAGCTTGTCGAACACCATCGTGTGCGCTCCTGGTTATTCTCCAGCGCCAAGAGCTGGAGGACTACGACGACGTTCTGAGGCGCGGGGATCCCTTCCTGGGCGATGATCTGCCAGGAGAACTGGTCGTAGATTGTACTCTGCTGGGTGTCCGTGGTCGTCGGTTACGCGCGTAATCGTCGCTTTAGCGGGTCAAGACAAGGATAATCGTGGCAACTCTGTAGTCGCCACGCGTATAGTTTTTTTTATTGCTCCTAGGTGCCACCAGCTGGTCGGGCACCCTGGCATACACCTTTCGTTTCTTCGCTTTTTTCAGCGCCAGCTTCGTGGACATGAAGCCGTCGCGCTGGTTTAAATCCTGTCATTGACCCGAACGCCCGTTCCGCAGCTCTAGCAGTGTAGAAACTCGAGCCCCCTACTGTACTTAGCGTTGTGCGCGTGGCAGTACTTGCTCACGCCGGGGGTTTGTCGCAAACACCCCGTCTGCCTAGTTACAGCCACTCGCACTTCCTATGTCCGACGTCGACATTGGTCTCCAGGGATTTTCTCCGACCCCTCCCGTTCGCTAAGGCCCTCTGCCTGCTTCGAGCGCTATCCGCCGCGAGCTTCCTAAGCCATGATCCAAGCGCATGCCACCCAGCTTTGCCATTCCCGTCACCGCAGGGTGCAACCCGCCATGAATTTTAGTCGCTAAAAGACTTTTGCGCCTTGCATTGTTGCTAGTCACAAAACGTGAGTGCATGGTAGTCCCAAATCGCCATTTCAGTTCGCGATCGGGTCCTTCTTTGCGTTGCTAGTCACAAGACGTGATGCTATAATGGGTCACAAATTTAGTTTCATATCTACATATTTCATATTTCAAACATTGGAAACTAGTTTCATTTACTCAATTCGCTGAACACACTCAGAAGCACACACATGCACAAAAACATATATAATGACAAAGCACGGCGCAGCAAATCATACAAAAACTGGCTAACACTGTAAAAATGTACGAATCCTTTTTTCATGGCGGACGACACAAACTGGGAACAATTGCAAACACTAGAAACTTGATAAAATATGTGTTTACATGCTGTTTTCTTAGAGCAAAATCAAACCTATTTGGACGAGTTTCGCCGTTTCCAGAAAGTACGTAAATGCATATTTTGCTTACGTTTTATGTTTGCATTTGTTCTTTGCTTTCCAACTTGGCATTTCACTGTAATAAAACGGCATGTAAAAAAGAAAAATATTTTCTTTACGGTTTTGTGCATCCGATTGTTTTTGCTTGTGCCTTCGACCTTGAAAAAAATTATATGTAGATCTAGAAAGTAATTCCTCAGTATATCTGACTTGCTGCACCGTGCTATGGCATGTTTGTTTCCTTACAAAGTTGAAAACCACGATATTCGGAAGATCCGATGCGCTTGGAATGATCGTTATAATAATAATAATAATAACAATAATAATAATAATAATAATAATAATAATAATAATAATAATAATCTATGAGTTAATGTGTAAATACAAATCTTAACTTCTCTTCTTTCCTCGAGCACAATCCGGTCCATCCAAATCTTAAACAGCAGATGAAATCAAACATAATTTTAAAAAATCAAAATTGTTTGTGCGATGGACCCCACCCACTGTTTACTGATCGTTTTGGTTCCCTGTTCAAGAAATGTTGCTTAAGCTTTCTCAAACAGACAGCCAGTCTAGAAATCAGTACAGTCACAACATCTAACAACAGAAAATAGTAATGGGCGAGTGCTGTTGATAGATACTTCATTGGAAATAAGCCTAAAGTTGCAGATACAATGATTACAGGCAGAATATGTCCAAATTAAGTGCGTCATTCCTTCCAAACACATTGTTGTATGTCTGTGAAAGCTACGTTTTGCCTAATTTTGTTCTCTCTTTAAAACTCTATACTTTTGTGAAAAATTGTTGCCAACAGCACCCTACAGTCAGCAGTTACTTCTGATAAATATATTGTGGTTTTAACAATACAAAATCCAGAGTTCTTGAGACATGTAGATAAAATGAGCAATAACTCCGACAAAGAAAACAGAAAGAGACTGAGGGAAAAAAAGAGTGAAGACTAATTTGTATTAACGAAAAAATCAAATGCAAAAATACCTCATTTACTGGACCAGTTTGGGATTTGTCTTTAAAGAATATCATTTACATAATGTGTGTGCTGATGGAAAGAGCATTGCAAATGTATGTAGTAATGATTGGTCATAATGATGGAACACTGAATAATGAGGATGGTGTTAATAATAATAATAATAATAATAATAATAATAATAATAATTATTATTATTATTATTATTATTATTATTATTATTATTAATAATATTAGTAGTAGTAGTAGTAGCGGTAGTAGTATCATAATCGGGTCTCAGCATCATAGTGGTAATGCGCTTGCTTTGTATCTTTCTGGTCTTGAGTTAAATTAACGAATCCCCACACCCTACATCTCTTTCCCCAGTTGTTAGTCCATTGATGTTTGTTCGAAATTTCCAGTGGCTGCTAGGCAGACATATCTAGGATTCTTTGCGTACTAACATCTGCTGTACTAAACTTGTTTGACTAAAGATCATACAACCTAATTTTTTTGTTGTTGACATTTTTCTGTTTTCGTCCTTTGTTTTTGTTTTTCTCTTTTGCAATTACGAGTAATTTCGGACGAAGAAGAGTGAATTAAATACAAATTGTAAAACATGCAAGCAACATAGAGAGACATATTTGAACTGCAACACAATTTATGTCATACGATATTTCCATACCAAAGGCGCTGCCTAGAATTTTAATTATAATGAACAATAAAGATTATAAAAATGTCTGCTTGATGTTTATTTAACCATATACTTTATGGAAGTGATTTCTGTTGGCACATAATTGTTTTAAATGTACAAACATTTGAGGAGCTTATTATATCAGTGAGAGTATATTGAATTAAGTTTTTTAGGATTTGGTAAAATTAAAGTCTCTGAAATTCGATAAAACCTAGCAATCGGTTTTTGACCTTATTCAGGCGTATCCAATGGAACATATTTTTCAGAGTAATTCAGAAACATTGCAATATTAGTCAAGAGTATTTAAACTTAACCACATCACCCCTACCCCCACCCTAAAAAAAATTTGTCCAGGTCTGTTTAACGTAAAGATTTTGTGACAGTTTGTTATTTAAATCTGTTTAGGTAGAAATTGTATGAAATATGGAATCCGAGCGAAATTTTTTCATACCCCAAGCAGATTGTATCAAAGCAATTGTAAACACTATTCTGTATTTATTAGAAGTAATTGAACTTTCAGAGACACGAATGAATGTAGAATTCAATTCGCTGCAATCTTTCTTCAAAGTATAAAGCTTTAACTTAAAAATAGGGAAAAATATCTTTCCTGGTTATTTAGCCACATGTCTGTAACATGTTTCATTCGTAATTTGGGCGTATTAAGCGCGTAGTCATTGTATCATCAAATGGTCCGGTTATCTACTGTGTACACTTACTTTGTAAAGAGAATTGCTTGGTCGTATTTTGTCGGAATTTTTGATCCGGTGTCGCGGTCCCAATAAGCGAGATCAGACAAATAATTCTTTACGTCAATATGTTTTCTTCCGTTAACTATCTTCACCTCCGACAGATTGTGTGGAAAATGAACATCCGACTTTAAACAAAAGAGCAAACAAATGAAAAAAAAGACCTAGTAAATGTGGAAAATATAATGTCATTCGCTTCAAATGCAAATATGGCATATAACAATTGTGATAAAAGGATATTACTATATATGAATGATGATCATTATATTTCATGTACCAACTGTTTAAAACCTCGATGATACCTCATACCTATCATACATCATTCATAGAAAGGTGTATTTTGAAAACCTCCATGATACCTCATACCTATCATATATCATTCATAGAAAGGTGTATTTTGAAAACCTCCATGATACCTGTTACGACTCTAGGGGTAATGTAACAAGATAAAAGACACAAACAAGCTTTCAAGATTAAAATGCAAATCTTTAATTTCCTAAAGCATTAAAAGAATTAAAATAGTTCAACAAGCAATCAAAGTGAAAGAATTAAAAATAACTTACAGTATAGAATATCCTAAAAAGTCCTAACATTGTTTTAAAGTTCACTTCCTGAAGTTAATCCAAACAATCCGGATGTAGTATTCCGAATGAAATAGCCTTTGATGTGCTAATGTGTTGATAAGTTTCAAGTAAATCCAAATAATCCTTGTAAGTCTGGAATCTCACAAGTATTAGAAATGTTTCCGATAATTCCACGGAACTGTATATTAATTCAGATCAAGAACAATACTGACTTCTAAATGTATTGCATAGATATTAGATGAATCTCCAAATAAATATAGATATATTCCACACTGTACTGCAAATTCAAATATGACCTCTCTTCTCTATGTAACTGTAACAGAATCCTTTAATATAGGATTATTTCCTATATATACCTTACTAAGTGCACAGAATCAAATTGAAAAACCCTTTCTCCGTCTTGAATAACAAAGTATTTCACCATAACATTATTCTCTACAAACCAATCAGGAACTAGGTTATGCGTCATAATGTTTACGTTCCCACGTTCTTAAGATCTTTACCAGTAAACATCATGTTGATTCAGAATGGGAATGTGACCTTGCAATGTTTATAGGAACTAGGTCGACATCATTTTCGCGCGCAATTATTCATGTGACCATTTATCGATTGAAACGTTGTCGTATGTATACTCATATGGTAACCTCGGTTTAGACTAAGAACAGAGATCATAAACTAATAAATTAAATCATTATAAAAAGGAAAAAGAGGCATAATTCCGTAACATACCTCATACCTATCATACATCATTCGTAGAAAGGTGTATTTTGAAAACCTCCATGATACCTCATATCTATCATACATCATTCATAGAAAGGTGTATTTTCAAAACATAACTGCTCTAAAAGGACTCTAGAGTCAAACAGTAATAAAAAATGTGAATTGTTTTTCCCCAGCAACACAATTTATTGCTGCTGTTAACACTGTTAATACCTTACTCGGAGACATAAACGTTTACTATATGCAACATAAAGTATTCACATACAGGACATTAGATATATACAAAGACTACACTCTTAAATTGAACAGTGATGATTCACTCAAAAGATATAGGGTTCAGTGTGATATGTCATTCTGGCAGAATAAACTTTTTTGAGCTGTATGGTGTGCAACGTCTGGACCTTCAATAAGTTATTGGCACTTATCAAACTCGAGCATACCAGAGGTTAGCAAAGTATCTTTACAGACTTCATATATACTTTCAAATCAGACAACTTTTATCTCAAGTTCAATATATTTACCATATAATCAATAATTTAGCTTTAATAATAATGGGATAAGCCTAAAACAATATAGCATGATAAGTTACAACTTTAATATTCCTCCATATCATGATTGGAGATACCTAAGAGCAAACAATTTAACTGCTATTACTGGCCCAAACCCCTATTACAAAATAGAGAGGGAAATGGCTAATGATGATATAAGTAGACAAAAAAGAGTGTTGTTGTTCTTCCTTCGAGTTCGAAGATGAGGTCATAATATCACTAACTGATTTGGTTTATGTGAGTACGTGAGTGGCTGATCAGGCAAATTTGTGTTCTGAACTATCTCTGTCACACTGGACAGGAGACACCGCTCGGAATTCCTTGATCAATAGAGGATTTGCTGCAATTTTGAGATTTACGCTGCTCGCGCTTCTGCACTACCTCTGCAATTCTCCTCCGTTCAAAGTCTGAAGCTCCAGTATGGATTTAACTGCGCTAAGTGGAGCGATACTGTATTAGATCTTCCCAGGGTCTCTGTTGAAATGTTTCAAGGAAGACTTGAGGGAATCTTTGAAGCGTTTATTCTGACCTCTCTGAGATCGCGTCCCCACCTTACGCTGTCAGTAGATCTTCTTTGGTAGTCGCTCTTCTAACATTCTAACATCCTGGTGACGTGGCCTGCCCATCTCATTTGTGATTTCATCAGCAGAGCCTGGATGCTTGGAATGCCTGCCCGTGTGAGAGACTTCTTGGAACTCTTTCCTTTTATCTTATCCTCATCAGTTTCCTCAGGCAGCCCATGTGAAAATAGTTCAGCTTCTTGGCATGGCGTCTGTACACTGTCTATGTTTCGCATGCATACAGCAGGAACGGCAACACAAGGCTTTGTAGACCTTCAGTTTTGTATGCAAAGTGATGCCTCTGCACTCTCACATATTTGCGTGTAGTCTGCCAAAGGTCACACTTGCATTAGCAATTCTGGCGTTGATTTTATCATCGATGTGGATTACACGAGATAGTGTACTACGGAGATAGTCGAACTTGTCCACGGCCAAGAGGATTTGGCTATTTACTCTGGTGGTAGGCTCTACGTAAGGCTTTCCTGGTGTAGTTGGTGTATAACCTTTGTCTTCTTGATACTGATTGTGAAACAGAAATTGTCACCAGCTGAAAAAAAATTTCCATACTCTTCTGCATGTCAAACTCTGATTTGACATTCAGGGAACAGTTGTCATCAAAAAGGAGATCACGAACAGTCATTTCATGTAACTTCGTCTTTGTCTACAATCTCCTCAGATTGAAGAGCTTTCCATCAGTCCAGTACATGATGTCAATCCTAGTATCATAGTCACGGAAGGCATCAGTAAACATGGCAGAGAACATACTACCGAAGAGGGATGGGCCAACACACAGCGTTGCTTGACTCGATTGATGACTGGGAATGGTTCAGATGACTCACCGTCGTACACGACACGAGCGAGCATGCCATCATGGATTTGCCGAACCATTATGATGAATTTTTCTGGGCAACCAAATGTTGCCATGATCTTCCAGATGCCCTCACGACTGTATCCGATGCTTGTGTCAGGTCCATGAATGTCGTGTTCAGGTTGGAGTTCTGTTCCTGGCATTTGTCCTTGAGTTGGCTAGCTGCAAGCACCATGTCTGTGGTCCCTCGTTCTTTCCTAAAGCCACACTGACATTCAGTCCAGAACCCGTGATCAATATGATACATAAAGCGATCCAGCAGAATTCTGCCACGAGTTATTGAGAGCAAGGAGATGCCCCGATGGTTGTTGCATGATTGTCTGTTTCCCTGCCTCTTATACAAGTGGACAATGCATGCATCCGTGTATTCCTATGATATAGTTCCTTGTGTCCACATTGACTGGTAGAATTCACTCAGTGTATATGCCATGTGCAAGCCTATAGCTTTGTAGACTTCGGTATAGCATCCCCTCCAGGTGCTTTGCCATTTGACAGCAGATCAACTGCTTTCTCAGTTTTAGTCGGCGCTGGAGAATCAGCAAGTGATGTGTTGATGCATACTTAGGCAGTCGATCAATTGCCTCCTAACTGATAGCTGATTGTTTGTTTGAGGATATTGTGGAAGTGTTCTGCCCATCTTTGTAGTATATTTGCTTTGACAGTGAGCAGTGTGGTGTTGTCAGCACAGAGTACTGGATATGTTCCTGATGACTGTGGCCCTTAGATTGTCTCCAAAGTATCATAGAAGTTGTTCGTGTCATTCCAGTCTGCTTAGGACTGAGTCTCATATGCCGTGTTTCTCATCCATGAGTCTTACAACTCTTTGAGTTTGCATTGAACAGTCCTCTTGATTTTGTTGCAGGCTGCCTTCTTAGATGATGAATTTCTGACTTCTAAACAGGCCTTTTGTATCTGATGTTTCTGATTCAGTAGTTTCTGTATGGTATTATAATTCATATCAAACAAATCTTGATGTTCACCTGTGGTGGGACAGAAGGATTTGGATGCAGCTGTGTACACAGAGTCTCTAAAGGATGTCCAGTTTTCCTCGACATTCTCGGAGTTCGCATCAATTATTTTTCGTTGGCTGCACAGTTCTATGGCAAATGCCTGTATCGCATTCTCCTGTTTCAATTTGGAGACAATGAGCTTTCTGGGCACATTTTTGCCTTGTGGTCGTCTGCTAGGCTGAATCTGGATATTGAGCTTGGAGACTATGAGCATGTGGTCAGTCTAGCATTCTGCTAGACTCATGACCTTTGTGACTCGGACATCCAACACGTGTTGTTGCGGTTTGGCACGCGGAAGACTATGCTAGTGATTAGGAGGTCTATGATGGGTGCGTAAATTTCTAACATGAGAAGTATAATACAATCTGAGGCTACTAAACAAGACTCATTTGAAACGTTAATAAAAGCTTTAATAATGTGTCAGCAAGGTTATGATCAAGATGAAACATACTGAACAAATGCCAGCAATATATCTCGGATTTAAAGGTCAAATTAGAGTATGCTGTGGGTGCTGATAGTTTCTTTCTTTTAACTAGAAAATTGGTAGCATTGTTGCGTACAAAAACAGTCTGACAAAAATTCATCAAATAATTTCTCTGTAGGACTAAATAAAATAAATACCGATGTAGGAAGACAATGTGTTCCAGCAGGTAATAAACAAAGTGTAACAATTTGTCGAAAGGTTGATAACGAACGAAAAGAACAGAACATGAGTAAGAATTATGTCGACAAGCAAGACAAGAATGGTGATTGTAATAGCATCACCGCATGTTAAATCAAATATACCAGGTTTAAAACAGAATAAAGATTATGAGATAATTTAGTGCTATATTATATTGGTTATGAATGTAATATGAGCTCGATTGCTTTGAAGGGTAAAATAAGGAGACTTCTATATACAACGGAAAGTAGGGAGGTATACCTCGGGAAGTATACAAGTTGGAACTCATTTAGTAGCAATCTCCACAACATTAACACCTATGGTAAATGTTAACTCAGCTAATGCTAAAACTTAGTGGTATGACATGATCATCCATGAATGAGACAATCTTTGATGCAGCTCGCTATATCTAAGTACTACCAATAATACAGGGCATGGCTGCTGTTGCCTTATCAGTTTTCAATACTCAGCAACAGACTTTAATTTATTTTATTTACCGTAGTCTGCTTATTTGCTAATGTATTTTGTTATATCATTTATTTGTTTGTGATACATATATATGCCTGTTTCTAATTATTTCAATAAATCTTTCAAGATCAAGACAAGATCAGACAAGATCTTTAACAAATTCTTTGATTCTCGTTCTGCCTCAAATGTATATCGGGTATTTGTCCGCTTTCAAGTCTTTCATAACATTCATATATCACTGTTTCTGTTTATCTCACCTGTTGGTTTAATTTGTCATTTGTGTCTGTTTATTGCATCTATTTTTCCTTTGGTACGGTTATCTGTTGTATTTGTGTGACAGTAGTACATATTTGAGTTAGTTGTCTTCTCTTCATAAAGCTTATCTTGTTTGATCTTTCCATCCTCTCCGTCTTCACTTTCTCTGCTTCAACTCTTTTGTATTATTATGAACAATTCACAAGTTGTCCGGCAAATTCCACTCTACGCATACCTTTGCCAGTTTTAAGTGCTAGTTTGATAACTCTCAAACACATAGGAAAGGTAGAATTGAGTAGAGGCAAAGGTCGTATGAAAGAATAAATGGAGAATTAAAACAAAATACTTGTTCGTTATTTCGCTACTCAAGACGAACGTCCGTTGACATTATCCAGACTAATAAAAATGCACCAATTCTTATGTTGTTGACACATATGTACCACTGACATAAATGGCTTTAACTGGCATTGGTGTCTGCATATCAGTTTACCGCTTTGCTAAATCTTTGAAAACCCTACTTCCTCAGAAAAACGTATGAGAACCTGACTCAAAACCTCATCTATGATAAAATTTGCTGTTTTCATTCTCTCTGTTTTCTTGTTTGGATGGCATCTTGTCATTTTTATTTCCTTTAACTCCCCTTTATATATCTCACACCTCTAACACCTTCTGGCTTTGCAAAGTTCAATCACCTTCGAGAATAAGTACATGGATTGAATTTTAATGTTGTGTCATATCTGAGATTGCTTTTTAATGCACTGACATTTCTAACTCTTGGGTTCCGAAGTATTATGTAATTTTATCATTTTCACGTTTCTTTTTAAAGTGTTAATTAGAATGTTCGTTATTTTTCTCACAAGAATTTCTATATATAATTATTTTGTTATGGTAATCTTTATTTCTGTTTTTCCACTGTTTTGAAACTCTCTTCAGCAAGGTTGACAGCAGATACTAGTCGTATTAAACTCATTCATACCTTGTTCAATTTGATAATTAAATTAAACATGTATACGCATCCAATTTCAGCCTGATGAATTTTTAAATAATTCAAATTATCAGGTTTTATTACTTTTCATACTCTTGTCATTATTTTATTAATTTAAATATAAGGTGGAAAAGATAAGATATTAAAGATGATATGACGGTTAACAAGGTAAAGTCACCGAGGAAAAATGGTCCAATGTAGAGTTGAACTTGGTGGAAAACTTGGTAAACGGTCAGAATAATAGAAGAGAAAAACTGAAGACGTAAAATGTTGAAAAGATCCAGGAAAATAAGAATTGCCAAGAGACGACAACTAACTCAAATATGTCCCACAATCTGGTTTTTCGTAGTAGCATACATTACAATGAGAACTGTTGGTAAAGCAGTTCTACAACCTACACCCTCATGCTATCTACACCACCTGTAGAATCTATGTAATCTAATCTCTTACCAGGGATGTTGGAATCAAACTATCAGATTCTAAATATTTGCAAATATTTTTTGGCTACATCTATATTCCTCGGGAGGTAAATCAAAAGGTTTAAGAACGTATTTACATAAATAAGCGAGACTAATAACACAATTAACACATAATATCATGCTAGTGTTAGCCTGCAATTGTGATTGGTTACACTATACTCCTGAATAAGGTACGAAAAGTTAATGTGTTCTTCTAAAGAAGCAGTTATTAAGTTAGTTATACCTGTATCTTTGAACGAGTTTATGTTGACTCTCTCATGATATTTGATATTTTACCGAACAAGATAATCATATGATTAAATAAGTGCTAGTGAACAAATGATTATATTTCTATTTTGAAAAGTAAACTCAAGAAAAGAAATTAAACTGTTAGATTTATCACACCAAAACAACAGAAAAGCCGTTAGATAAACCACCATCAAACTCAAATAAATCTAATCTATCAATTTCATATCTTTAAATGGAAGGGACAATACCAGCTGCTTGCACCACCCATATATCCAATATTAGATGATAAATCAGATATAATCTTGAGATTGCAAAAGATCAGTGAGATTAATTATTTGATTAAAAAGATCGAGCATTATAGAGGTGTGAGGAAAAAGTATACGGTTGCATGTAGGCATGACCACCATATCTGCTGGAATGATTATAACAGCTGATAGTTTACGAGTAGCAGGAATATCAACCGGAATTATTAGTTCTTTAGCATTTAGTGTGTTTGGGACAACTACATTAGGCTTTGTTGACAAGTCTTTCAGAAATAAAATGGTTTATCACAGTGTATTAGATGAAATAGATTCCTCTTCCATAGGTAAATTAAGTAATATTGATGATATAGTTAGCAAGGCAATAAGTGATGATGCTATAAATTATGAAACATTTAACATCATCGTCAACGAATATAATCGCTATATAAGCAAAGCAAGTCGCAAGATCTCAGATGACCAAAGCAAAAAAGAGCTGATTAATTGTTTTCAAAAGAGGGGAAGAAAAGTTCTTACCTGCAAAATAAAAAATGATCGAATGGTCACACTGATTGCTATATCAGTATCTTCTATTCCTTTGTAAAGAAGGTCTACCTATAAATAAAATACAAATATTTTTTCAGAGTGATTATTATTTACGATTCTGGCATTAAAGAGTACAAAAAATGCTTTTCGTTTCAAATCCATCTCAGAGTATGTACGAAAATAATATTATATATGAAAAACATACAACAGATATATGACCCCTTTTACAATCCGAAATGATAAGGAAGGAACTAGAATTTTCTCCGTTTCCCTCAAAGGGAGTGTCAATTATTTTGTAAAGATAATACGGTTAAACTTCTATAAACCGGATACTGTTAATACCAACAATTTGGTCGGACAAGAGTTATTTTTCTAGTCTAAAATATGTACCCGTTTACAGAGGAGATCGGGTCGCAAAGGGCCTGTTTTGGACAGTTTCACGTAAGTTACATCTACTAAAATTGAACTAATTTTAATTTCCGAACTATTTATGAAGAAATTAAATCAGACGAGTTGCATCCAAGTAACTCAAAAATTGTTCGCTTAGGTCCAGCTTCATCAGGCATTATTCCATTCCAAACCATTTCTTTGTTTTAAACAACAATATCCAGCATGTAAATTAACTGAATGTTAATGTGTTTAATTTTTACCTATTCAATACTTACACCGTTCATAATGTGTGAGTAAAATTCTCTAATCTTCATTTTTGCTTCTGTAGGTTTTTCTTCAGGAGTCTTGGATTTTACCATTGTATAAAATCTGCAAGTAGAGATAATATATATATATATATATATATATATATATATATATATATATATATATATATATATATATATATATATATCTGTGTGTGTACGCATTGGTCTTCTTCAGTAATTTACTTCATAATAAATGAGTGTGATACCCTTTACATGCATCCCGTTGCGACTTACATTACTTTTGCTGCGCCTTTTGGATTGGCGGAAATTTAAACTTGTGAACATATAGGATTTTAATTAGCACAATGGATTCATCATTCATTATAACTTTCAATCTCATTCTGAAAAAAATAGCATCTGAAATTTGATAAAAATTCGATAGGATGGAAATATTATCTCCTACTTTACGTGCGTACTAAGAGAAACTCAAACACCGGAGACTGGCAGGAATAGATAGATATATGTATAGATATATAGATACTTCGTTCAAGTAAAACCGTTAATAGGCAGTTAGATAGATGCCACTCAATTTATTTTTCTCAAAGGCTTAGTACTAACAAAAAAATTTGAAAAATTTAAAAATCTAAAACTGTACAGGACTTCAGTTGAGGTTGTATCATCGGCTGAATTTCAAAATTAATTTCAGTTCCTAAAATTTTAACTCAGAATCGTTCTCTTTTACTTCTAACTACTTTTGAGCACAGACGTTGTGCCTAATGGCAACAACTCTCCAATGATCTTTGCCACAGTTTCTACTAAACTGTTTAAATAGATGTTTCGTTTTTCTTTGCAGTTGTATGTTGGAAATACCCCTCCATCTTGACACATAAATTTCGTTTGATTTACCCTACATACTGCTTTTACAGTTCAGACAATACAGTACCTAGATCACATTTTGTGTCTCATAAAGTATCTTGTTTAATTTAAAACTATCTACCTGTATTTAAGATTAATACTATGTCTAAATTAATTAGAAAGTTCCACAACTTACAACCATTAAGTTTCCACTGTACACAACCAATTTGGATCTCACTAACATGTCTCATGTTCTTATTTAGTTCATAACCTATAATCAAGGTGCATGTTCCAAACGTCTCGGGAAATAGTTGTTGAAAATCACTAAATATTATGTCTAGTATGTTTCAGTGCAGAAGCTGATTGTCTATAGAAATGAAGAAAATAGCGTTGTGATTTCTCGTGTTATGTTGTGAATATTCTTCTTAATGCACCACATTTCATTTTCCTAAGTTTTAACCTCTTTGTCGTAGTCCAGCAAAAAACAATGAACAAGTTAGATAGATATATAGGTAGATAGATGTATGGGACGCTATGCAGAAAAGATAGATAAATAATTAGAGAAATAATTATATGCAGTATGGAATAGACAAAAAGATGGATATATAGAAAATAAACTACAAGTTTGGGGTAAAAAGGCAGGTAGGAATGTAAATAGACTTGTTTGTATTTATATCGGTATGCCTTTGCATCTGCATAGAGATTACTGATAGATAGATCGATGGATAGATATATAGATAGATAACTGGCTGCAAGTAGAAATATGTGTTGCAAGCAGTGAGGTATCTAGGCAGAGAGATAATAGATAGATATATTAAAAGATAGGGAGATAAATGGATAGGTTAATATATATACAATTAAATACAAGTGGGGCGGTAAATAGTCAGGTAGGTATATAGACAGGTAGATTGGTGATATAATGCTAAATAGACGTACGTTACGATATATAATTAACTACAAGGTAAGGCAAAGAGGCTGGTAGGTAGATATATGGGTAGACAGACATAGGGATGTAGTATATAGGTCGATATATATATATATATATATATATATATATATATATATCAGGATGTATTTGTTTATGCGAAGAGATTACTCATATACTGATAGACAGATAGATAGATGTAGTGAGGTAAATAGGCAAGTAGGTAGGTTAATAGATCTTAAGATAGATAGACAGATAGATAAATAATTAGCTACAAGTTGGAGTTAAATAGTCTAGTCGGTAGATAGATAGATAGTTTGACATAGAGATGTCGGTATGTAGGTCTGTAGATATATAGATTGCCATGGGGATGTAGGTAAGAAGGTGTATAGATAGATAGGTTAATAGATCGTAACATAGATAAAGTCAGATAGATAAATAATTAGCTACAAGTTGGAGTTAAATAGTGTAGTAGGTAGATAGATAGATAGATAGATAGATAGATAGATAGATAGATAGATAGATAGATAGATAGATAGATAGATAGATAGATATATATAGATAGTTTGTCATAGAGATGTAGGTATGTATGTCAATAGATAGATAGTTTGACATAGAGATGTAGGTATGCATGTCTATTGATAGATAGTTTGACATAGAAATGTACGTATGTTGGTCTATAGATAGATAGTTTGACATAGAAATGTACGTATGTTGGTCTATAGATAGATAGTTTGACATAGAAATGTACGTATGTTGGTCTATAGATAGATAGTTTCACATAGAGATGTAGGTATGCATGTCTATTGATAGATAGTTTGACATAGAAATGTACGTATGTTGGTCTATAGATAGATAGTTTGACATAGAAATGTACGTATGTTGGTCTATAGATAGATAGTTTGACATAGAAATGTACGTATGTTGGTCTATAGATAGATAGTTTCACATAGAAATGTACGTATGTTGGTCTATAGATAGATAGTTTCACATAGAAATGTACGTATGTTGGTCTATCGATAGATAGTTTGACATAGAAATGTACGTATGTAGGTCTATAGATAGATAGTTTGACATAGAAATGTACGTATGTAGGTCTATAGATATATAGTTTGACATAGAAATGTACCTATGTTGGTCTATAGATAGATAGTTTTACATAGAGATGTAGGTAGGTTAGTCTATATATAGATAGTTTGACATGGGGATGTAGGTATTTAGGTGTATAAGATGGATAGTTTGGCAAAGGGATGTATGTATGTATCTCTATGGATAGAAAATTTAACATAGGGATGTATGTATGTAGGTCTCTAAATATATATATAGTTTGACATAGGGATGTAGGTATGTTTGTAAATACAATGGATAAATAGATACTATCCGTATGTATTTGTTTAAGTGTTTACTCATAGATAGATAGATAGATAGATAGATAGATAGATAGATAGATAGATAGATAGATAGATAGATAGATAGATAGATAGATAGATATATATAGATAGTTTGTCATAGAGATGTAGGTATGTATGTCAATAGATAGATAGTTTGACATAGAGATGTAGGTATGCATGTCTATTGATAGATAGTTTGACATAGAAATGTACGTATGTTGGTCTATAGATAGATAGTTTGACATAGAAATGTACGTATGTTGGTCTATAGATAGATAGTTTGACATAGAAATGTACGTATGTTGGTCTATAGATAGATAGTTTCACATAGAGATGTAGGTATGCATGTCTATTGATAGATATTTTGACATATAATTGTACATTATGTTGGTCTATAGACAGATAGTTTGACATAGAAATGTACGTATGTTGGTCTATAGATAGATAGTTTGACATAGAAATGTACGTATGTTGGTCTATAGATAGATAGTTTGACATAGAAATGTACGTATGTTGGTCTATAGATAGATAGTTTGACATAGAAATGTACGTATGTAGGTCTATAGATAGATAGTTTGACATAGAAATGTACGTATGTAGGTCTATAGATATATAGTTTGACATAGAAATGTACCTATGTTGGTCTATAGATAGATAGTTTTACATAGAGATGTAGGTAGGTTAGTCTATATATAGATAGTTTGACATGGGGATGTAGGTATTTAGGTGTATAAGATGGATAGTTTGGCAAAGGGATGTATGTATGTATCTCTATGGATAGAAAATTTAACATAGGGATGTATGTATGTAGGTCTCTAAATATATATATAGTTTGACATAGGGATGTAGGTATGTTTGTCAATACAATGGATAAATAGATACTATCCGTATGTATTTGTTTAAGTGTTTACTCATAGATAGATAGATAGATAGATAGATAGATAGATAGATAGATAGATAGATAGATAGATAGATAGATAGATAGATAGATAGATTGATCGATAGATATGTGTGTTTGTTATGCAAAGAGATCACTTACAAATCCCATACTCCTGAATCAATCAGTACGGCAACCTCTACATAGTACTCTTTCTTTAGATTGGGAATTTTATCTGTGGATGGAATTTAAAATGATAAAATATATTCATTTTGCAAAATCCCATATTTTAAAAATAATGATTTATATAAATCTATATAATTTTTGTTAATCTTGAATAGATTAATGTAACTGTGTTCACGGTAGTTTCCATGTAAAATGTCATCTTCCATACAAAGATATATTATCAATAGGCATATAATGCTTTAGAAAATTAAAGGCATACGATATATTAGATCTGAATTGAATTGTTACAGCTTTACCATTCACAGACGGGATTATCGTACTATCCTGGTATGTGATAAAATCGTACCATCCTTGTCGCTTGCTCCACTATAACTGTTCTCTCCTGTTGTCCCATTATTATGTAAATATGTAACGTTTCGGGTTGATAACATAACAGCTGGGCGAAGAAAATGTCTTTGTTTGTCTTGTCCATGCGGGATACGTCTGAGAAGATTGGTAAGTTTCTCTTCGATATTTTTCGTATTGACGTTTGTTTTAGCTGGAAAATTAGATATTCTTTATCACATAGAAGGACAGTGAGGTTAGCTGAGTTTTATTTTCCCATAAATCGTAATTTTCATCAATCTTGAAATGAAACAAAATCGAATATAGTCTTAAATTAAGGTCTATTGTGAGAGAATCAAGGTCTTTAATCAGTGTGATGTTTCCCTACTTTCTTCAGACTTTGTTTTCTTTTTACACGAAGAGAGAAGAAAATGTCATTAAACCCTAGTTGATAGAACGATAGATTGTAATCATTATTGAATCGGAATTATAAGAGATAAACGATACCGCAAAAAAGGAAATTATTAATTCTATGTATATGCCATTCTCCATAGTCTGTATAACTATAATTGTGTTAGTTAGTTTTAGTTTCGTGACTTTGAAAATAAAAGACAAAAATAATTTATTTTTACATATATTATGCACAAATATAATAGACTTTAGCAAACCTTTATTATCGGCTGACATTGCTCTTTGGATATTTCCTTGGTCCTGTAGAACATATCGTCTACCAAGAAGACCTGTAATTTCCAAGAAGTTTCTTGATGCGATGTCAGTATCCGACGGTCGAAGATCGTAACTTCTGTCTCCTATTTGAATGTTTCCGTTCTAATTTAGGATGGAAAAGAATATTTATAATCACAGGATATTAGTTATAATGTGTTTCCACAGTATATATTTATCTTGTCATTTCAAACATCACGAAAATCCCAGTTTTTCTGTAATAATTTTCATACTTTCTAACCCGTTTGAAGAAAAACTCTAGACCCGGAGATAAAAAGAATTAGCCAAAGTCCCTTGTGTGGGATCATGGATGGGGTTGCGTCGATAGGTGATTATTAAGATTGAATAATGTTACAAATGCTTTAGTTAACTTTCTGCTAAACTTTGGGATGAAAATGAGAGCTTCAATCTTGACAATCTGAAGGAACCCTTGCCTTTCAAGATATATGGCAAACCTTATATATCACTTAGGTTTATATCAGATATAGATGTATATGAAACATGAATTAGCTTAAATAGCAATAAAGGTGCAGAACTATATACTATCGGAATAAAGTTGCTGAAACGTTCAGCACTAGTAATTGCCAAGTCTATAACACATAATTAATCTAAGTATTATGATAAATTAATACACCTTTTCAAATATGCTAATGTTACACACATTTTTAAGAGTGGAATAAAGGATAATCCGTGTCAACAAAAGGCAGATTTCAATCTGACCATCACTGTCTAAAGTCTTTGAAGAGCATGTTGCTAACATTATTTGCTCATACCTGAATGATAGTATTCTCTCCACAATAAGCAGTCACGGTTTAGAAATTCCCATTTCTGTCAAACCACTCTCACAAAAATCATAGATGCGTGGTTATTTGAAATGAATAAAGAAATATGACAGGTGTAATTTATATTGACTTCAAAATGCATAGTAGTGATTCGGTAGATGACAATATCCTTATCTCAGAATTACAATACATGTGCTATAATTTTGACCACAACGTTTTAAAATGGTTAACTTCGTAACTTCAGCACAGAAGGCATCACGTGTGGATAGATAGCGCTACATCTACTTCTTCGGGCACGTGTTCAGGTTGGTGTTTTACACGGGTCAGTATTGGGTTAATTGTTGCTTTTAATCTTTATTAAAAACTTTTACTTTACTACTAAGAACTCCAATATAGACCTGTTTGCAGATGATACAACATAACATGCTTCTGTTCCATAATTATATGCCATCGAAACCATGGTGAAGGAAGGTATCAAGAATATTAATATACGTTGCAATGATAACGAATTGCTTCTAATTCTGTATAAGGCTAAGTACATGTCTATAACTGTGGCCAGAAATTGGCGCACATGGGCAGGAAAGACCTGGATTGAAATCTTAAGTATGAAACGATTGAAAATCATTCTAATCGTGTTGACAGTTTCCTTCAGTGAACAATCAATAATGTGTGTAAATCTTTTATTCTTATACTATAGAACTGCTTGCCAAATTTAATAAAAACATCTCTCCTAATGCGAGACTTCTATATTTTAATACATATATGAGACCACTGCAAGACTTTTGTTTTAATATAGACCGACACGGCTTCCAGAAAAGACCTTGGCAGAATTTTAAACTTACAAAAGAGAGCACAAAGCTTTGTTCTCTATAAACCTTTTGACTTACATCCAGAACCCCTGTTAAAAAATTCTGTTGGGTGCAAATTGACAAAAATAAACATATTACCGTAAAGCTATTTTGGTATTAAAGCTCAAAACGGAACTGAACCACAATAACTACAAGACCTGTGTCCCAAGACACACCAGATGATGATACGCTCTGTAGAACCTTGAAATCTCTTGCTACCAAAAGCTTTCACACAACTGTTTAAAAAAGATTTAAAATTTTGGGGACTCTTAACAATAATTGCTTACATTTTAATGTAAAGCAATCAAAATCCCTCAGTGTTTTTAAAAAATAAATGCCTCGATTGCATGTTAAATAAGAAATAAATATTTTATTTCAACTATTGTTAAATAACGTTCATTAATAAATTGTACAGGATGCCTAAAGGAAAATTATTATTTTTACAAATAGTGTTACTTTCTACCACTATAACATTGTTAGTAGTAGCAGTTGTTATAATAGTCGTATTATTATTATTATTATTATTATTATTATTATTTTTACAAATAGAGTTACCTTCTATCACTATAGCATTGTTAGTAGTAGTAGTAGTTGCAGTAGTCGTATTATTATTATTATTATTATTATTATTATTATTATTATTATTATTATTACGCAATAAAAGGAACTATAAATGTTTAATCTATAGAAAATGCGGCCTCCACCTGCCACCTGGGGGCTGTAAATTTTGAAGTTCCGATATAAATACCCCCAAAGAGGCAGAAGCTGCAGACATATGTACTGAAATATGTGTTAAAATATTGCGTGGTAAATAAAAGAGAACCAAAACATCTATATTAGATGAATCGATTCAAAAGCAAGTCAGCAAATAGTACAAGTATATTTAATGCACCCCAACTCGAAAAGAATTGAGACATGTGAATAGTCTAATTTTAATCGGCATTATCACTAAAAGAGTTATGCATTCATTTTAACGAGTACATATTTTACAGCAGTACAATGAAGATTTGTGTGCACTTTTCAACTGCATTGATCGTATCGGAAGATAACCAATATTAGAAGAATTCGACAACTTGGTTCTGTGAACGATCAAGTACATTCATCTATCAGACTTATGAAGACACCTAATTAGGACATAAATATATATGCAAAAATGTTTGAATGACCTCAATGCACAAGACAGTTTTTGAACATACAGCACTATATTAGAGTTGAAACAATTCGATAGATATGATGCCTGAAAAGCTCTGTTGTAAACTTTTTAAATTGTTGGCATCATTTAAAAGTTACCTATTTTGTCTACTGTTATTTTGAAAGTATTGTCGTACCATAACACGAAGTCTTCATGCTGCGCAACACAGACACAAAATTATAATAGTGCTATGCAACAAATATATCCTGGACAATGCAAACATCTCAACACATTCAATCAGGATTTTACAGCACCTCAAGTCAATTTATAAATGTTACAGACCAATTGTGTACATATGTAATTATTACATTCGTGGTGTTTTTTGCAACTGGTTTAAGATCTCAAAACTGGTTTATGAAGAATTAAGACTAAACATATGTAAAGCCTATGGTGTCTATAGAGACTACGTGACTTGAATGTATATAGGGGCTGCTAATTACGAATGAAGAGTTTCTTAATGTATGCAAGTCAAAATATACGTCAGACTCTGCGCGCTATTATTATACGCTAGCTCATGATGCGACTTTATAAATATAAAATGTAGTACTTTAACGTTTACTTCAACGTTTTAGAGACTACAACATGTTTCTGATGATAGAAAGTGGAATTCCTGTCGAATTTAGTATGATACACACAGATGCTTAAATACAAATAACGAATATTACACTGGTGATGAAGAAAGTTACCAAATGACAGAGTCTGATGAGTCAAAAGCAAATCATGTGCCATGAACGTTTGTGGGTAGCCAATGAGCAAATGCATGTGGTTAAATAACTTTAAAGGGGAGACTGATAAACAAATTTGATGAGTGAATAAGCCCTGCTTCAAATAGCTGATGATAGTAATACTTGTTACACGTTCGAAGTAGATTTGGACATTCCATTTTATTTCCATGATGATTTCAAAGACTAACAGTTAGTGCCGGAAGCAAATTATACCAGACGAAATTAACTAACTACATTGCAGAACAAAGGGTTTCAACAAAAGTACCAAAATTGCACTGCACGTTGAAAAGCAAACGCAGGTGCATCATTAACATAAGGAACTTACAGCTTATGTTATAAAAGGTTTCAAACGGAGAAAAGAACTACATAAAGTTCTCTTGTTTGAGCAACAGCCTCGGCTTAAATCTTACATAGAGCTCATCACAAGTTTGAGACAAATAGCTAATACTGATTTCGAGCAGGACTTACTTAAATTGAATAACACTGGTAAACAGATGGAAAAACCTCAAAAAGAGGACAACTGTTAAAATATGTACACATAATAATTAAATGTTCAGATCCCAAAAACTATCCGTCTTTTTTCAGGAGAACAGTTTTTGACGATGACTTAGTTCTAGTCAGTCTCAAAAATAAGAAAATCAATTAACCAAACCAATTTATGATGAGTTTACAGTCTTGGAGCCATCTAACTGGTTAATGTACGAATTATATTACCACAAGTCTAAAACCAAACATGTTGATATAATGATACCACTCATGATTGATATAGATTCATTATGAATTCATCTTAAAACAGAACATTTTTACATGGATTTGAAAGAGAACATACAATTTTTACGATACTAGTGACTATCCAAAGGACAACGTGTTTGGTTTACCACAAATGACTTAAAGATACCAGGAGGTTTACAATAACAATAATAATAATAAAATAATAATAATAATAATAATAATAATAAAAATAATAATTATAATAATAATAATAATGAGGACTTCGTACAGTGCTTAATCTTAAGAAGTTCTAATCGCTTACAATATTACTTAACACTTAAGGACATATATATGGACACGATTACAAAAAACAAACACCATGAAATTACAAACAAAAAACATGCTGAAAATAATTAAGCTTAGGAAACATTGCTAAGTCTTAAGTCTGCTCTTGCAATTGAAATAGGTGAGTTGTAATAGCACTCTTGAATTAGATAACAGTGTAATTGTGCCTAAGTTCAACAGGCAATTCGTTCCATGTAGCTGGACCCTGGTATATAAAAAAACGCTGTCTGTAGGACTTCATTTTGATAGTGATAACAATGCGAATACGAGTATCGGAAGAGGAGCGTAAGTATCTAGAAGAGGTGTACACGTGGGTGAGGTCAGATACATATTTTGGACTGGAGGCAGTCAACGAAATGTAGCATATAGAACAGATTTTATGTTTGATTCTGGAGCGAACATGTAACCAGTGGAGAGTACATAGCAGGGGAGAGGAGTGCTTGGTTCTTGGTACTCTAAGGATGATACGAGCAGCTGTTTTTTGAACTGTTTGAGTCTTGCTTGGGGAAGAGACTGTACTCCAATGGTCTTGGCACTAAATAACCGACTTGTGTTGTTGTCCCGTAAAAAAATAAAATAAAAAAAAGAAACAAAACAAAAAAAAACAATTTATATCAAACGAGACAAAGAAACTACCTGGTGCAAACAATATATTACGAGTTAGCTTTGATAATATCATCTGTAAAATTTGTTCAGGTTTATTGCTGCTCAGGGTATATGTGATAAACGGATGTGATGGACTGAAATATTTAACTGCTTGTTGTTTTGTGGTATATTTCCCTGCTTGTTAGATATTATGCATTCTCCCGAACAACATCATCTGTATTATGTATTGCCTGTAAAACAGTAGATCCTTTCAAGTAATTATTGGATTATTTGGATTTTAATTCACGTTACTGTAAGTGTCTTTTGATTTTTAATTTAATTATCTAGAAATAAATTGCTTGTTGATGTTTACTTGATTTGCTGGTTTCACTTTCTTTCTGTTGCATTTTTCTTAGACCACAGAGTCGTAACAGAAATTGAGGGCTCGTCCAGGATAGATGTGAATTTCTTTAAAGCATATTAGAGATAATAAAGTTTTCTTTGAAATTCATATTGATTTTATCTTGGAATTTATGTTGTATTTGGCAAAGATTTTAATCAGCAATTAATGGAAATTAATGGAATTAGAGTTAAAGAACCAGATGGATTTAGAATTAGCAAAGTTTCAGATTCAGAGAGAGAGATATATATATAGAACAGAGAGAGAGAGAGAGAAAGAGAGAGAGAGAGAGAGAGAGAGAGAGAGAGAGAGAGAAGAGAGAAACAAACAAACAGAGAAAGAAATGATGGAGAAGCAGATGCAGATGCAGAGAGCTAAAGAGGAGAGACATATACAGAAAGAGAAAGAAATGTTGAATAGACAGATGCTGATGCAGAGAGAAGATAGAGACAGACAGATGAAAAGAGAAGAAAGGGAAATGCAATTTAAGTTAAGAGTATTAGAACTGGCAATCAGAGCACACCCACCCACCCCACCCATCCCCTTTACACACAAGTACAAGTTTTGATTTTACCAGATATATTAGGTTAGTACCTTTTCAGGAAAATGAAGTACATTAATACTTTCTTCACTTTGAGAAAATTGCTGAAAACTTAAAATGGCAAAGAGAGCATTGGACTTTGTTTTTACAATGTCTACTTATTGGTAAAGCTCGTGAAGTCTACACTTTACTACCAGCACAACAAAGCACTTATTATGATATGGCTAAAGACTACATCTTGAAAGGTTGGTACCCGAGGCATATCGACAAAAGTTTAGGAATTGTAGAATAGAAACTGGAAAAAGTCATGTCGAATTTGCAAGGGAAAAAGAACAACTATTTGATAGGTGGTTCTCAGCCAAGACGATTGATCAGGATTACGATAACCTGAGATAACTCATATTAATTGAAGAGTTCAAGAGGTGCATCCCTAGTGATGTTAAGACCTATATTGACGAGTAGAACGTGGAAACTTTGGAAAATGCTGCTTGTATGGCTCATGATTATTCATTGACTCACAATTTCATTTGGCAATAAGTCTTCCTCTCAGCAGTTTTCTGGTAAAAAAAAAAACATTTCAATCACGAACGAGTACATGTAAATTTCAAAACAGCACAACTGTTAGGAATTAAACATCTGATAAGACTGATCAGAAATCCTTATCTCTTCCTGCGCGCACCTACTGTAAAAAGAAAGGCCACGTTATTACTGATTGCTTTATGTTGAAAATAGGCAACAAAATAAAGACAGAGCTATTCCAAATGTTCTTATATCAAAGAGGTCAAGGTCACGGTATTGTATTGAAAGCAATACATTTGTTGGGTCAAACAAACCCCAGTCTGATTCTTTTTTGGAGATTTATGAACTATTCATGTCAGAAGGATCTATATAACTTGTTGGTGATTCTGCCAAACCTATCCCTATTAAAATATTAAAGGACACAGGCGCTTCTCAATGTCTTTTATTATCAGGTACTTTGCCTTTGTCTGTGAAGTCTTCTTCTAGTGAAAGTATTCTTTTTCGGGGAGTAGAGTGCGGCTTTGTAAATGTTCCTCTTCATTGCGACAATTTGGCATCAGTCTTAGCTTCTGGACCTGTGACTGTTGGGACCGTGACTTCTCTACCCGTAGAAGGTATTCACTTATTACTATGCAATGACCAAGCTGGTTGTGGTCAATCCACTTGTAACTGACAAGCTTTGTTTGGATCAGACAGTTGATCCTGTCGAAATCGATATCCCTGATTTTGTACCATGCTTGTGCAGTTATAAAAGCTATAGCAGAAAGAGCTCTTGAGAGTGATGTTGATCAGGAAATTATTCCTTTAGCTGACACATGTATTGGTCATTCTTTTGATGAGGTAATATTTTCCTCAGGTATTGATCAATCAAAAGGTATCGAACACAGTGATATTCTTTTGACAATTCATTCTCTCTATTCTAATCAGGGTGACAAACGACAATCTCTTGTCGTTGAACAAGAACAAGATCCCGAAATATATGTGTTTTCGAGGGCTATTAGTGAAACTGAAGCCACATAAGTTCCAGTGTGTTACTATGTGAAAAATGGGGTCCTTATGAGAAAATGGAGACCACGTGAGGTGGTCAGTGAGCTATCAAATTGTCGTTCCTAAGTCATATCGACAGGATATTCTTAGTCTATCCCATGAAACTCGCTTGGCTGGTCATTTTGGAATCAATACAACTTACCAGAAGATCTTGAATAATTCTTATTGGCCAAAACTCAAAAGTGATGTTTCTAAATACTGCAGATCTTGTCACACTTGTCAAATTGTAGGAAAACCCAATCAGAAGTTACCATTGGCTCATCTGCAACCTATTCCTACATTTGACGAACCATTTAGTAGAATAATGGTAGACTCTGTCGGTCCCTTACCTAAGATCAAGTCAGGCAAGCAACAATTGTTGACCATCATGTGTGCGTCTACAAGATTTCCGGAGGCATTTCCTCTGAGAAATATAAAAACAAAAACTATTGTGAAAGCTTTGGTGAAGTTTTTACACTTGTTGACCTTCCCAAATCTGTCCTGTCGGATCAAGGGTCAAATATTAAGCCTGGAATTTTCCAACAAATTATGCATGGATTGGGCATCCAACAGTTTAAATCGTCTGCCTATCACCCTGAAAGTCAAGGTGCTTTGGAAAGAGTTCATCAAACTTTGAAGAATATGTTTCGGACATATTGCTTTGATATCGGAAAGGATTGGGATGATGGTGTTCGTTTGTTGTTGTTTGCTATTAAGGAATCAGTACATGAGTCATTGGGTTTTAATCTCTTTGAACTGGTTTTTGGACATACTGTCCGTGGATCATTGACATTTTTTAAAGAGAAACTTCTTTCGTATGAAGATTCAAAGATTAATCTTCTTGACAACGTCTCTGATTTCAAATACAAATTATCAAAGGCATGTGAAGTAGCAAGAACTAATTTTCACTCTACTCAGTCACAAATTAAATTAAGGTATGACATATATACACAGGAAAGGAGTTATTAACCTGGCGAGGAAGTTCTGGCTCTCTTGTCCATACCTCAAAATCCTCTTCGGGCTAAATTGTATGGTCCTTATACCGTTGAAAAGAAAGTAAATGACTTAAATTATGTCATTAACACTCCTAGGACGCGGAAACAGAAACAACTTTGTCACCTAAATATGTTAAAGGAATATTTTGACAGAGATAGCCCGGCTAATTATTCAATTAATTTAGTTGTAACTGTCCCACACAGTGAAGATATCAACGATGGAATACAATCAGACTATGGTGACTCTGGAGTGACCAACCTTCGTAATTCAGAAATATTGAGCAATTTCGACCAGAAACGTTCACCTCTACAACAACAGGAAAGAAATAAACTAGAACAGCTATTACATAAGTACGAGCACTTGTTTCCTGATCTTCCTACACGAACAAATAAAATCTATCATGACGTTAACATTGTATATTCTACACCTGTGAAACAGCATCCTTATATAATGAATCCTGTAAAATACGAATATTTCAAGAAAGAAATTCAGTATTTACTTGAGAATGACTTTTTTGAACCAAGTAAAATAACTGGAGTTAACAATTTATTCTCGTGTCTAAGCCAAATAATTAATTCTGCATGTGTACTGACTATAGAAAAGTCAACAGTGTCACCAAAACAGATTTATTTCCAATACCAAGAATGGACGATTGCATTGATACAATTGGAAATGCGAAATATGCCATCAAGTTTGACCTTTTAAAAGGATTCTGGCAAATTGCACTCACGGAAAGGGCAAAAGAAATTTCAGCATGTGTAACTCCAGATAGGCTTTAACAATATAAAGTCCTGCCATTTGGAATGAAGAATTCTCCGGCAACGTCTGATGAACATGATAACATCTGGTCTAGATAATTGTGACGAGTAAATCGATGACGACATTATCTACAACTACACCTGGGAAGATCACTTGGAAACTATTCAGAAATTCTTCGATCGACTCACTGATGGAAATCGGACGATTAATTTGAGCAAAAATGAGTTTTGCTATGCTTGTGGCACATTTTTAGGATATATTGTGGGACAAGGTCAAGTTAAACTTATAGAAGCTAAGGTCAAGGCTATCTCTCCGGTGCCAATCTGTGAAAAGCAACTGATGCGATTTTTGGGTGTGGCTGGATATTGTCGGAAATATTGTGTTCTGTAAATGCTAGACAGTAAACTATTGCTCTTTCGATCATAACTGATGTTGTGACCATATCTATATTGGATTGTGTTGTAGCTATAACTATATTGTATTGTGTTGTGGCTATAACTGTATTGTATTGTGTTGTTACCATAGCTGTATTGTATTATGTTGGCCATAGCTGTATTGTGTTGTGGCCATAGCTGTATTGTATTGTGTTTTTGTCATAGCTGTATTAGATTTCGTTGTGGCCATAGCTGTATTGTATTGTGTTGTAGCCATAGGTCTATTGTATTGTGCTGACCATAGCTCTATTGCATTGAGTTGTGACCATAGCGGTATAGCCCTTTGTTTTGGTCATAGCTGTATTGTATTGTTTTGTGGCCATAGCTGTATTACATTTTGTTGTGACCATAGCTATATTACATTGTGGCATTGCCATAGCTGTACTGTACTGTGTTGTGGCCATAGCAGTATTGCATTTTGTGATGGCCAAAAAAATAACTTACAGTATAGAATATCCTAAAAAGTCCTAAATTGTTTTAAAGTTCACTTCCTGAAGATAATCCAAGTAATCCGGATGTAGTATTCCGAATGAAATAGCCTCTGATCTGCTAATGTGTTGATAAGTTTCAAGTAAATCCAAATAATCCTTGTAAGTCTGGAATCTCACAAGTATTAGAAATGGTCCAGTTAATTCCACAGAACTGTGTATTAATTCAGATGAAGAACAATACTGACTTCAAAATGTATTGTATTAATAATGAATCTTCAAAGTAATTCCCACACTGACAATAAATCTCAATTATGATCTCTCTTATTAGTAGCTGTAAAGAATGATTTAATATAGGATTATTTCCTATTTATATTTCATTAAGTGCGCAGAATCAAATAAACCCACTACGTAGTTCCTGTCAGCATTCGAAGCCTTTGGAAGCCTATAGAAGGTATTTACTTCCAGTAAACACAGTTTCTTTCTCAAGAATGCTATTTTAGACTAAAATTAACAGTCAACATGTTGTTATTTTCAATGAAGTAAAAGTACAGATAATCTAGGTTATAAGCACGAGATGATCACGTGACACTACCAGAGTGTGACCAAAAGCTAAAATTTATTGATTGAGTTACCGTATGTATACCCATATGATAACCGCGATTTAGACTAAGAACATAGATCATAAACTAATAAATTCAATTATTATAAAAAGGAAAAGAGGTATGATTCCGTAACACTGTATTGCATTGTGTTGTGGCATTACGTGTATTGTTGTATTTATAAGTTACCCATTTTGATACTGCTGCCAGATTTTATTTTACATGCCGAACTAGAATGAATAGGTCATTCGATCATGAATATAATAATTAATAATAATTAATAGCTCCTTTAATCAATTTCAAACATTCTTCTCTTCTGGATAGTATATACGTCGTTCTTTTACACTGTGAAGTCTTTTTTAAATTTAGTTTCTAGCTCTAATGAGTAAGCAACACGTTAGGTGTTTAGCTCTATTACAATGAAAACTTCAAGAGAAGATGTTAGATAATATATATTAAAGCTAACAGAAATTGCGTACAACCCCGATGTTCATATTTGAAAGCGATATTGCTTTAAAGAACGTATTGTGTTGTGACTTGTATTCAGAACACGGGATGGAACTTAATTAAATATATAACTGTTAGCCAATGTCTGGTGTAATTTGAGGTTTCAAAATATGTAACAAATCTGTTTTGTGTTGTTTAGTTTCTTCATCTAGGTTTATAATTAAAATGTTATTAATTATGTCACCAAATCAATACCACCAACTCAGAACAATACAAAAATCGTCAAGCAATATACATTTCGGAGAAATTTTAGTTAACTGACCCAGATGTTAATATTGATTTTCTTTATTTGTGTTATAATTCTGTCAATCAAATCAACATAATTTCAACCAATTTCCATGTATATATGATTCCTTATTTCGGTTATGTATCAATGCTACCACTTAATATGCGAGTCTTTAAAACATTTCGTTTGTAATGCATCTGTTTTTATCTGGCTTTGTTTTGACCTTAAAAAGTAAAATACATCACACAAGGCCTCTAAGAGATACGTCTCTCATTTATCTAGAGATAAAGCCTAAGTCACATTAGGCAAAGTCTCATGGAGGGAAACAACATCCAGTGCACGTCATCGCAGCTATGGAAAACATTTGTTACAAACATACCATGAAAATGTTCCCCTTTTCGATCTTCATCTCAGACGCTAATATTCAATACAATAATTGTACCTTTCTGAAATTGCTTGTAATGGCTATTACCAATGTACGAAACAAGATCTATGTGAACATTTTCTTAGTAGACTATAGTATAAACGAATTATAGCCATTATAGTATATTTGGTGTTATTGAACTAGTCGATGAAAATATAGGTAGATGCCTGTGTAGAGTTATTGAATCCTGGCAATGTTGAACTGTAGTTGGATATATACACTGTGTAGAGTTATTGAATCCTGACAATATTGAGCAGTAGTTGAATATGTACACTGTGTAATTATTACTAGGAATTATTTAAACTTTTAGTTGTGTTTCATATATTCAGTATCAATACTTTCGTTCTCTTGAATACGTGCAGCCATTCACTCTTTGATTTTTTTCATGCACTTTTCAAGGTTGTACCACCATTATTTACTAAACAGTTATTGCTCCAATCGTGTCATTGGTGTATTAAAATATATTGTTTTGAGTTAATGGGAATTAGTATAATACAAAACTACAAAATCTATTCTTTCCAATGAAATGGAAAATCTGCCATTTTTGTTGTCTGGATTTGCAAATTAGATTTCTTTTTTCAGGGAGTCCGTCAAATGTAAAGTAGCTCTCCATTATTATAGGAGAAATTAACGTAGGCAAGACCTAAACAGCAAAGGGCTAAAGATGTCTGTGTGTGTATTTGTGTAAGTATGTTTTCACTTTGTATTGTGTTTTCCTGAACGTTTCTCCAGAAGGTTCTTTTATTCAGTTTCTTCCATTCCTCAGTGTGTTTTGTTCCTGCATTCATTTGTTCCTGATAATGGTCTCTTTGTTATTTTTATCTCTTTGTATTTGTTACATTTTTTTATTATCAAAATAAACTCCTCATTTAATTGCCACTGATCGATTTGCTTATTATTGCATATACACTGTTCAGCTTGGTAACGCCAAACGTTACTACGTTACTATATCGTATTCCAAAACTATGCTGTAAATCAATTTGTCCTTAATAGATTTTGTAGCAACACCCTTCAGTATTGTACTAACACCACTGAAACCTAAAGGAACAATTATGCCTGAAATTGTTGTCTGCTGCAAACAATCTAGCTACAGAAATACTTTTACCAACAAGACTTTTCGATACGTGCCTCGAAAACAATTGAAAACTTTATATGATATTTGTATTTCTTCAACACACCTTGATAGTATTCGATTTGCATGACCAAAACAGTTTAATCTCTGTAATTCTATTGCAGACGTTGTTGCGGAGCAGAAAGTGTAGAATCTAGCTGTTTCGCTTTAGATTATTTTTCAAACATTTATCTAACAATACAAGCTACTCTATTTATTTAGCAGTAAAGGCTGTCTAAAGATAAGGTACTTAGTGTATGCTCACTTTGTAAAAGATTTATAGGGTAACAACTTCGTCAGGTAAATATCCATTTGCTAGCAGGTAGTTGATTGTGAACTGGTTCAAAGAAACTGGAATTATTAGCTTTACAAACCATTTCCATAGCCCATTGTTAATGGTAAACCAATTATAAAAATCCATAGCTTTTAAAAGCCATGCTTTAGGCAACAGTTAGAACATACCTTTATGTCGCACAGCAAATTGTGTCGATACATTTTTGTACTTCAGTCAACATTTGTCTGACATTTATTAACTAAGGAAGTTAGCCAATGGGCGCGCAGATTTAAAGTTCTAAATTATTTAGCAATGTATATTTTATTTTACGTTTGTACGTTATTAACAAATATGTCAAGTATAAATCCATGCGCTTTCAGGTAGTCGATTCTAAAGAAAGTGAAACTGGAAGAATTAAATCTGCAAGATATACAATGTCAATGTTTGAAGGTGGAAGTATTGAATTATTACACAACTTGCTTAAAAGTGCGCAAAGTTAATAATATATGGTTTTGTCTCAATGGACATCTTATTATTTACTACCTAATAAATTAACCAACGGGTGTGCAGACTTAACGTTCTTCTAAAGCATATATGGGATTCGGTTCCAATATACTGACATGTTTGGATCTTTATTTCTGCTGGTATGCGTTTCCTCTTTAAATTCCTATGAACGTTTACCAAGTTGCCTAACAAGTTCAACGCTACGAGAATCTTTTCGTTTTTGTAAAATTACCTTTTCGTGGTCTTTTGTAACCTTAAATGTAACTTGTTTTTATCTCGCTATCTTCAAAAGTCAGTTTACAAGCAAATTGGAATTTTAACTATACATTATATCAAGATGTTAACAAAGGTTAGCTGTAACATGATACATATGTTTAATTTGAATAGTAAATAATGGTTTGAAACCTTATTGGGAAAAAAGGAAGGATTTCAAGACAATCTTATTTTTGACAAAGATAAGTACATATATGACTTTTACAAAAGAAGCGATTACTGCAATCCTTTCCAAAAAGCATATGACAAGAACATGTATGAAGTTAACAAAATAAAAATAAAGAAAACGTAAAAAGATGTCAAAATGAAAACAGAGAATACGAAAAAGAGTCCCCAAAAAAAGGGAGATACGAATTTAGAGAATATTGCAATAAATACAATAGAGAATACACCTAGCAAAGATACCAAAATACAAATTATTTCAGGATAATTAGCTACACCAGAAGTAGAATTTTTAAAGCATTAGGGAAACACATCAAATCAGACATGATATAAAGGTAGTGGATGATCCATCAATTGATTTTTATCATAGATTGCCACAATGGACAAAACCTGAAAATGTTAGTAATAATGACCTTTATACTGATTAAGTTATTTTGTTTGCCTCTTTTAATTTGTCTGATCCAGAGCTGCAAAGAAAATATTTTCAGAGCACAAATGCTACATACATGATGACCTGTAAAAATTCAGGCCTAAAAATCCACAAACACAAGAAAAGAGATAGAAGAAAGTGTTTAATCATTCTGGATGGTTTATTTTATCATTCAGGAAATCTTGAACAGTATATTCCAATTTATTATTCACGTGAAACTTTATTGCATAATAGACAGACTCCTGTAATAACAACTATTGTAATAAGTGTGGATAAAGGCACACATTTGTCTTCAGGCAAAACAACCGTTATCAAGCATTGTATTTAGTAATTTCATTTGTCTTCCTTTCCGTTGCCTTTTTTTAATTAACATGTGTCAATATTTGCACTCAATGGAGATAGAGGAAATCTCACTATAAACAACACAATTTCAGTGCAGTTTTAAATCCGTTTCATGTCCTGTAGTAATTTTCCAGTTTATTTTGTGAACTATCCAAGTTCTCGACCGAGAGAAATTTACTAATTAATGTCATAGTGTACATTGCAACATCTGACAATGATTTTGAAAATTCAGCAGCTTGATCAGTTACAAAGATTACATGCGTATTCTTGATTGTTTCTCATCAGTTGTTTTCTTCCCCTTTTTAGTCGAGCTTTTACCAGTTATCTAGTCGTTTGTTTCATTTGCAAAACCTAGATTCAATTATTGTTTTTACTCTGTAAACCCTGTATATTGTAATTTGTTTGAGACACTTAACAATCTCAGTTATTTTTCAATTTGTGACTTCTCCATTTGTTGCGCTATTTTCATTGACTGAATAATGAGTATCGGTGTTGGAAATTTTGAAATATAAGAATATTTGAAAATCATATTTACGATGATGATGCAAAACCAATACAATATCAAATTCAGGTTGATGATACTATACACCCAGCTAGTGTTTTTCATGATGTAACGAAATATGATCTATACAAATTTAAATTGGAGACATTATTCAGAAATTCTGGTTTAAATGTAGACTCGGACATTGTAATCCAATATGCAAAAGGTATATATAGAGATATATAATTTCAGCCACAAAAATAAAGCATTTAAAATATAACACGAACATCATAATGAACAGATAAAATGACTTGATAAAGAAAGTATGAAAAAAGAAATTATCGTGAAAAAGCTATATTTCATACTGAAATAACAAAACTTGAAATTATGAGGTCAGATCTATTAAACATATTGACAAAATTTAAAACATTGACAAGTTATACTCGATACAAGCTAAATAAATAATAAAAAGTAGACTACCGCGCGCGGAAAGAATAAAATGCTTATTGAAAGAAAAAGGTATTTATAATAGCTACAGTAGATACAGCGATAGCAATGAGTATATCATCTGTTCATTGCAAATTGATTAGAAGATGTAATTAGTGATTAAGCTCCACCTCAACCTCTCAGAGAATCATGTGTTGACAGAATTAAAAAGGGCTTAATAAATATTGATAATTCATTGTTTCATTTAGCCGAAAAACCAGCGGCTGCATTGCCTGGAATTATTGGTAGTATGGCAAGTTGGCTGGCTAGAAATGTTGAAGAAATTGTTTGTTTCATTCTGAACATGCTGTTGTACTTGTTTTGGCATTACGTGATTGTTTATTTGCACTTTTCAATCAAAGTTAGAGGTTTGTCGTCAATGAAGGCTAGGTCTCCTTAAAAGAGAACAATGCAGATAAGGTCTTCTTTTTTTTTGGGGGGGGGGGAGAACGTAACCTACTAAACAATATTACTGCAGCTCCTACAATCTTTTGAATTAATATAAATGATTGTTTATTTATCTCGTTTACCGACTTTCTCTGTGCCTTTGTGGTTTAATGTGTGTGTGTGATTCCATATTCCCGTGTATACATTGGACACCTGAGAATCTCAGACACAACGTGTTCTGGAGGCACAATAACATTGGCAGATCTAACAGTAGAAAAAGCATCATCTTAATCATTAATTCTTGACATACTTTATCTTTGTTTATTGTCCGCTACGTATTTAATGGGTTAGGGTCCCCGTCAAAATATATTTGTATTCATCTTTGTATTTTCGTATGCTTGCAGGTCAACAATGTGTGCTTGCCACTGGTCCCCAACATGACTTATATAGACTATATGTCTCCCTTGGTTTTGTAATGTGATGCAAGATTACAAATTTTTCAATTCGAGAATAGTTACGTTATGTACTGAGTCAACTTTTACTGTTTTAAATCGATCTTTGTTCTACATGAATTCTGTTTTTATCGAATTGTTATAGATTATCCTTGTTCCATTTTACTACAAATTTAGCCATCTTTATATCGTGATTAATGATTCTTATGTCGATGTTATCATCGCTGAATGTGAACAGTAAGTCTGTATATTTTCTAAAGCTCTGTATTTTTTATTTCTTATGAATGAAATCGACAAATCAATATTTGTATTATCGCATATATGTTATTTTGTAACAAAACTTACTTTGGTCACACTTCTTCCCATCAAAACCTGAAAACAAATACACGTTATCTCTTTTTACCGAGATTGTTGCTTTTATGCTAAACCTTTGAAATACATTTCTATCACGTCTCTGAAAAATGTTGAATTTATCAGAACATAGCTCCGTGCCATTATTTACGCTGAGTAAGCGTTTCCAATGCACCATCAAGAAATTCTATGTAGTTCAGAGACTCAAAGATATTTTCCTTTAAAAAAGCATGTTTAATCCAGGGGCTTTATAATATATGTGGGTGGTCCAAAAATGTTAGATTAGTTCAGTAATTAGGAGCGTAGGTTTAAAAATTATTTTGTACTCATTTTGTTTAGTCAAAGTCCACGCAAAAACATTATTTAAATATTTAAACAATTATAAGAGCTCCAAATCACAAAATTAAATATCTCCTTTCAAAGCCAAATATGGTCTACTAAAACGGCAACAGAGCATTTTTGACACCTACAGACTATATCACGACAATAAACTTCTTCTCACTGAATTTTTGGGAAAAGTACTACTAATCTCTCTCACTCTCCATGTAATAATGTTTCGTAGAGAATGCGAATGTCCTTCCTAAATAAGCGACGACCTTTTCAGAGTCCAAAGTAGTGGGACGCTGAAGTGGAGACTGCAAAAATAAAAAATCCTACACTCCCGGGTAGACCATTAACTCGCCGTGGAAGTAACTCTACACTCTTTACAGTAGCAACTATATCACTCTAGCCTACATGGTAGCAACTGTAATATGACAAGCCACTGGGATATTGGCACATACACAAATTGTTTGGCTCTAGGTAGGTCTGCTAAGCTTGTCTAAGTTTAAACGCCCAAACCCTGGATACTAATCTGGGGGCAGGACGCTTGACAAAAGGCTGGCTTAATTCTAACAGTGATTTATAGAAGTAACTGCTGTAGCGAAGAAAACCTCCTTGCAAAGTGACTAACATTTCTGAGTGAAGATTTTGATATAAACTTCTTAGGCACAAGGCTCCACACAACTCCTCAAAATGGACACTCTAGATCGAACAAAAGCTAAAGCATAATCACTCATTGCATAAAACAATAACAACATATTACAAGGGATCAAAAACGGCATATTAGTATTCTAACAACAGGTCATTTTGTGGATTTATTTCATAGATAACTGTACTTTAAACTTCACAAACAGGCTCATGGTAGAGCAACACACAATACCCTTCTGGTTGCTCGAAAGTGTTCATAAATAAACTGTAGCAAACTGACAGCCCTTTAATCTGACACCACTTATACCTCGAATTTTCCCCTTACAACGGATGTAGCAAACCGTTGGTCAAACAGTCAGACACCTCCTGCTACCATGACGAAGACATTCCAGTTAAAGGATATCGATTCTTAATTGACTGCCTACCAGTTTTCAAGATAACCTTGTTTGTTTGGTGTGCTACCAACAACTATCAGCCTCAGACATCGCATTTCTCTACCACAAATACAAGTCTCCTTAAAATTGCGACGAAGAAACCCGGTGCTTTCGTACTAAACAGCACCTAAAGCACTTCGTCGGCTCAGAAAATGTCAGCATATGAGGCATACTGATATGTACAATATCTCGCAATCATGAGAGCTTAGCAGATGCTTCAGTAAGGCCAAATTTTTACCAGCATCTAAACGTTCAAAAATAATGATATTACATTTGACAGTTAAAAATGAATCTAAAAAAGAATCTCGCATGCTCGCACCAAGATATTTGACCATTCAGCAACGAAACAGGAAGTTGTATGCCAAAGAGCCTAGTAGCGAACGGTTTCAAAGTGCCTGCTTCTATTTCTTGATAATGTACACCACTGCTGCTCCTATGGGACAAAGCTGCAAACAATTAACTACTTTCAAAGGTATACGAAAAAGTACTACCGCAAATGATTATTCTGAAATCATTATGGTTCAGCCAGACATATCTTACTTCCACTCCTTCAGTTAAACCATCGATTATTACAAAACCTTTAAAATCAGCAACAAAAGCACGAAGCCCTTGTGTACCGTCGCAAGCGTCGGCGTTAGTGATATTTACTTACAACTGGCGGCTCTTTGCTTGTGTTTCTCGCTTCATGAGCCAATATCACCTTAGGATAATCTGATTTGTTTATTTGTGTGGAGTAGTTTGTGGCCAGACTTGCTTTCAACGCTTGATAGATAGAATTACAAAGATAATCTATCTTCTCGGCGAGAAGTACGTCTTCGTTCTCCGTAAAACTATCGTCAAGTGCACACACCGTCCAACCAAAAGCTTGGGTTGTGTGATGGTCACGGCTACCAGATTTGCAAGCATCACGTAAGTTTATTAAACCATATGATTCCGTCATGGAGGTTATACAACATAATACTATCCTCGTCACGAATTTTATTTGTGTTTGGCGCATACGTCAGAATGATCTGTGTGCGTCGGTTCCATATCAATCATGTTCGTTGATTTCAACGAATCAAGGGTGGCAATAATGAGTCGTTAGTATGGGCCCATAAAGCATCATCTTGTGTGTATATTCTCCAGTTGCAGTATGGATTATTTGACTATCTCGCGGTACCGTACCGACTAGAGAACACACACCTCTACAAAAGTAATCAATCCCTGGGAGTCCCATTCCAGAAATCCCAGGAATACCACAAAACATATCAGCAAACCAACCTAGCTATTTTTCTTGTTACAATCCAAGGATCCAAGGATCTTAACATAATCTGATGACGGCCAATAAGGCGGAGAGTGAAATCATGATTGAGACGAAACCCAAGCAAATAAATGGTGTGAATCGTTTGTTAGTTGGCTTCGTGTCGCTGTTTATAAATGCACCTTTCCAAGAGAACCTTCGCTGACACTAGAGGATTTTGTTCTACCTATATATAATCTAACACCAAGTACACTGTTATATGAAGATGGTAATCATATTCTGATGAAATTACCACTATTCGTTTCTCAAGATTATATCTTCATACTCTCATATGGAACCCTATCTCCTTATGAACCGAGAAGCAACAAGTGCCTGAGGCTTGAGTTCTCACGAGCTGAACCGTGTGACATATGAATCCCCCAATCTCGATGGTAAAGACGTGATGCATAAATGAATCAAAAATATGTCTTGACATGATGTCGGACTGGCCTTGAGCTGATGCTACGAACACAATATTCCCGATTATAGTATAGTCATAGATGGTTCACCAGTAAGACAGCCGTACATGGTAATGCCCACAGCCTATATACGACAATAAGCTTCCTCTGACTGCTTACAGGAGAAGTCCGTATTATCAAGTTCCCTAGCTCTCTACACAATGATGATTCGAAAACAGCGCGTTCGGGCTTACTATCTAAACAACGGTCTTCTATTCTGCAAGGTAGGGAGAAGCTGAAAAAGAACTCTGCTACACTCCATGGTCGCTCTATTACTCACCGTGGAGGACTAGCCAACCTTCTGGACTAAGAAGTATTATACTATTTATGCAATATGAAGAACAATCGAGATTCGACTCAAGAAGAAATTGGTTATCTGTACATCTGCAAAGCTTGCCTATGTATAGGTTCAACGCCTGTAACCCCAATACTAAAAGTTCTGGTGTGTATCATCGACGCATTGCAGTTTGGTTTGATTGGGCTTGTATGACGCATTGCAGTTTGGTTTGGTTGGGCTTGTATGACGAACAATGATTAAGTATGACGACTGATACTTACTGATTGACTGATTATTGGACAAATAATATCTCAGTACCGGACCTTTTAGATTCAAGTAAATAATCACAACTGTCTTTAAAATTTACAAATGAAGACGGAAATATAAATAGCTCTGACACCCTGATTGTTGCAATACTTTGGTAATATTTACGCGTTCCAGATTCATCCTCAGAAGTTTTACGGGTCTTTTTTAATTATTTTTAAAATATATTTCGCATCGGAGATTTCAGATACCAACACTGGTGTCCTCAATTGAGGGTTTCTATTCTAGGTATCCTGATTAAATCCTGACCATCTTAAATCAAGGAGCACACCACGAGCCCGTTTGCTGTTTCGCAAAGCTAAACTATATCTCTTCGTTTAAATAACAATAATTGTTTCTGCACGATCAGCATCTTATCAAGACTTCAACATAAAAACATGAGTCCGGGATTACTTAAGTAGAAAATAGCAATTTGGTCAAATATAATATACGTATGCACAATGTTTCACTAATCCTCAGATCTGTCACGGAACTATATTGCCTGTAGGGCAGTACCTGGCCAAAGCGTAGGCCCTCAAAAAACACGGGATGTGGTTAATGCCACAAAGAGCTTGACACAGTGTGTGTGTGTGTGTGTGTGTTGCTTCTAAAGCCTTCCAACCTACGACTTAGCAATGATTACAAAACAAAATAATACAAAATGTGCCAAGTTCAAACAATAGGTCCTAATTTGTATTTCTGGACTTTATTCGTACAAATGAAAACCTGAGAACAATACAGGTTGTTAGGTATAATAAACATATGAATGTGGAACAGCTCTAAATCACTAGACCACTGAATCTTACACTGTACATGAAATAAGTTATGATCTCTAATCTGAGCCGCATGTGCTGAAAATACTTAATGATATAATAATATACTTACGATGAGTATGTCACACCGTCCACTTAATCTTCTGACACATCTGGCTGTCATGAATGCCCCATTCTCCCTGTCTTGGTAGTAAGCCACGTCCTTTTGAAATAAATAGGCGTAAATTTATATTCGAAGGTAAGTACGGAGGTAAGCTGGCATTTCAGCCTATAGATATTTGTGCAAGTGGGTCTGTATACAAGTCTGTAAGTTGACTGCAGATGACTGCAGTTAGTATGGTCCTTAAGTAGCTATTTGTGTGGGTAAGTAGGTAACTGGGTAAGTAGTACAGCTTGAGGTTGATTAGGTATATGGATGATTAGGTATTAGGTATTTGGAAGAGTAGGTAGGTACGTAGATACATAGGCAGATTTGATCCTAAGCCTATTCTGGGAGAATCAAGAGTAAGGTTCATTAAAGTTATAACGGTTTATATGTCGACAATTCTCTCTCTAGTTATGTAAGTGTAGAAGAAAGCAATTCCATTGCAGAACTTATGGGTGAGTAGGTGACAAGCAAGGTGGAAAAGGATTTCCATACAGAAAGGTCTATGTAAGTCACTTTTACTACTTGAGACAAGCATATACCGCTAATATGCAAGCATATGAAAACTATAAAGATGGATACACGTATATCAACGCAATTTACTGTGCAACATTTAGCTCTGCTTTTAGTGTTGCCTACAACATCCTTATGAAAACGATATTGAGGTTTACAATTGGTCCAAAGTAAACAATGAATATTGAGGAAGTTTCCAACCTAATCTTATCAGTTTCTTTCAGACAGTTCACAATCGACTACCTTATAGCAAATATACTTCACCTGATATAATTGTAATTCAATAAATTAAGCAACCTTGAAAGTGAGTCAAAATCCATCTGAGACAACAACGCTAGAACTTCTGGATATTATATAACTAGATTAGAATTTGTTGGATCAAGGTACGATAAAGAACGGCAAAGTTATATACAGTGTTTCGAATTGGGCTGAGACATGTATGGAAAAAGTTTCAGCCGGTGAAGGTGTTTCAGAAACTTGTTCATCATGAAGAGCTACTAGTATAGTTGTTTCACCAACCTTTACGAAATTAAGCACATGAGTTATAGAAATCGTTTTGAAATCATTGAATGATAAGATATTTCGAATAAAAGCTTTCATAATATGAAATATTAACATCTACCAATTTGAACACTATCAATGATATGATAAGCACGACGATAAGTAACAACGAAGCACCTAAGGTACAATTTGTGGCCTACACCAAAAGCGGAATCAGCCTTAAACAGTTTTTTGTTTTTTTTAATAATCAGCGAGTGCAACAAAGGCATAAAAAATGAAATCAGGAACAGTTGAACACAGAAACATGAATAGAACAAAACGATTATATTTTAAAGCGAGAGTTCTATATTACTAGCAACGGTATCCCTGAAACCGAAATATATTTTGCCATTCCAATTTATAACAGAATGTATATTTAATTACAGAGAATATATTTTAATAGTTGTTACTACAATGTCTCTGATGAACTTAAAACAGTATATTTACTACGTCAATAACCACAACGAAACAAGGACAATTCATGATGGTTATTACATTTTTGAAAGGTATATAAAAACGTCAAACAGAGAATAACTGCAAATAGTGATAATAAAGAAAGTATCAATGCCGAATGATTGAAATTCAACTCTAAGTACAAAAGCAAAAACAAACTCCGAGTAACAACTACACCGTGTACACAACCTGTCACAATTCAAAATTGCTATAATTCAATGGCCAGAGAACTAAATAGACATCTACTAAATTTGATACTTTGATAAAGTTTTGAGTTGGAAACCAAAACTTATATATTTCCTCGATAAGGTGTTAAATATACCAGTGTTAAATATATCCGTGCTGCATGTAAAGAATAAACCTCTTATTATGAAATGGAGTTACAAATAAGGCAGATTCAGGGTTTTCGTTTTCATTAGCGATGTTTACAATATACTAAATAAACGAGACTTGGGTTTCTGTAGTCTGGTATACCATTTTGGCGCACATAATATTAGCTTAGTTTCCCTTCAATCATCTTTACGTGAGAATCCAAGGGTCTTAGAATTACGTTCTTTACATTAAATGTATGTTTTGCCTGTAGTGATCTCACGCAG